>SJJU01005184.1:0-11781 GCA_012932125.1 Conopomorpha cramerella
CGGGACATTTTTTTTTACACACGATCATCTGACCCCAAACTAGGATACCCTGTACTATGGGTGCCAGAGACTGATACACTTACATAAATACTTTCAAATACATACATAGATAAATAAAACATCCAGACGCACACAACAAATGCCTCAGCTCATCACTAAAGAATTATGTCCGTGGCGTCGTCCTAGAGGCAGATGTCCTGACCACTAGTCCATGCCGGCCGTCAATTATTATTGATGCTTACCGTATGCTCTACGTATTGTTAAACAACAATCAGAACTCTAGTGTCGCTTGAGTACAGTTTGTCTTTTTTATAACGAGACACAAAGAGTTACTTGAGCAGAGGTCTGTGCTCAGTTTCGCATACGAGGTTATAACTCTACCTACTAGTGGACGCCCCGAGATTCATTCGCGCAGAATCAGTATTAATTTCTATTTTGAATAGATATTAATACATTAAAAATACCACCAAGATTTAGAATCATAACTCCAAAATGAATGCTTTTCAAACAATTCTCATTTAAAAAAAATGGAATTTTGAATGCCTTTCGAGTCCCGACTACTACCTAGTAGCCGTTTATATCACGGTTCGACTCAGTGGTTTGGAGGTCGAACGGCCGTCACCATTGTAATTGCCGCATGCACCCTTCGACCTTCAGATGACAAGCACCCTTCGGCTACGTTTACCATAGTCCACCACACCACACAGCGTCTGTGGTCCAGTTGGTCGGATACTTGACTTGTAGCCGGGAGGTCGCGGGTTCGAGTCCGGCTACTGGACGTGTACCAATAGTACTCTTTTTCAGAGCCTATGTACGCTCGTACGGTGAAGGACAACATCGTGATGAAACCCGCACACCACAAGGTGTGTGAATACCCTATAACGGCGATAGGCTCACCCCCTGTCACGTTGGGTTAAATACGCTTGGTGAATCGTGGACATTTGCTTATTAAGCAAGTGCCTCCGCCTACTCCGCTTTGGGATTATAAGGCGTGAAGTGTATTTTTTTTTACCATAGTAAGGAGATAAAAACGTCAGTATGGGCATTCAGCCTTCATATTAAAAGTTTAAACCGGGTACTACGGCGCGAAAATAACTAAACATAATGTCAGTGAAGTTCTAACAGTGCGTAAGTCATTTTTTGGCGGTTTTTATATTATTATTTTGATACCATTCGTCACGGTAACTCTTAATTATTATTTTTTTCAAATAAAACTACTTTTATTTCTTCATTAAGGCGATTTTAAATACTTTTTCCAAATAATGAATGGATGAATGAATGTAAAACCGCCTCTACTCTTCTGATTGCGGCAGTTCTACTAAGTACACATTATATCTCTTTTACTCACACATTGCGAGAGCAAAGCAAAAAAATTGTTTGTTTAAAGCCTTGGGCACACCATAACGCGGGTCGTGCGCGGAGCAGCGCGGCACACGTGTCCGTGATGCTCCCGTGCCACGCACGACCCACTTTTGGTGTGCCGGAGGCATAAATATAATAGAACTATTACATTGCAAATTTAAAGAACCCCCGATTTTAAATGTTCGCCCTTTCATTTGATACCCCACTTGAACATATTTGTGTCAACCCGACTTTGTATCCCTACTTTTGAGTGGGTGAGCTAGATATCAAGAACACGCTAGATCAAATCACCTTTCAAAGAAAAAAAATTGACTATAATAGCTTTAGTAGTTCGAGAGTTACGATGCCACAGACAGACACACAGATATACACGTCGAACCCCTCTTTTTTCGTCGGTGGTTAAAAACAAGTATAAGGCTACTCCCAAACTTTCGCTGTTCTGAGACAAAATATAAAACGATTGTAGGAAATACAGAAACAAACAGACTAAATGACATCGCGGAAGAGATTCTGCGACTAAATTGCGTCTCTGAGGGCCGCTGATGGCCATTTTCTGCTGAGAGTCATTTTTGTTATTAATTCTCATTTGCGTTATGTACCTAGCTGCAATTTGTTTGTAGGTATTTCTCACGGACTACGGGCCATATTCGCTTTAATTAGGCACATTAATGACTCAAGGCCTGTATCCTGAAAGAATGATCAGTACTCGAAACGTGTGACATGAGCGTAGTACCTGCGCTTGAGTCATCATCATTATCATCATCAGCCCATATTTGTCCAATGCTGGACAGAGGCCTCCAATTGCACGCCACTGTGATCTGTTTTCGGCTTCTCGCGTCCAGCTTCTGCCAGCCATCGCTTGAGTAGGTATTTGTTAAAATTGGCCCACATCTATAAGGAGGAGGGAGACCTACCTATAAGGGTTTGCGATTCGCACTTGTTGTGCGGTTATTAGAGACTACTTTAGTGTTAGTCCACACATTGTACTTGTGGTGCAATATTAAATAAATATTATCAGTTCCCGTGGGAATTTCAGAATAAAATATAGCCTTTATTACTTAGTGATAATGTGCATTATTCAGTACCAGCACAATAGTTCTTGAGCTTATTAGTAACAAATATAACAGGGCCGTGTGGTGACGGCAAATAGAATACATTTTGTCAACACTCCAGCCCAACTGTACCTACGTCGCTACTTAACATCAAGCAGGGTGGTGGTCAAACGCTTGTTCATAAAGATAAAAAAAAAGCTAGAAAAAAATGCTCAAGGAACTTATACTGATGTAATATTACATCACTATGCAGTTAAGGGTTAATACAAATTAGATTTTGCATTTTCTAACGTTAGGTTGGCTACATACCGGAGAATAATTAAAATATCTTTTATCGACATAAAAACAGGTCCGAATATAATTTCTCGAATACCTACAGGACATACAACTTAATACAGACAACCATCTGATAAGTAATTGGCCCAAATATTTTATTTCATTCGAAAATTATGTCGACGCCATATATGTATGAATAAGTATGTTGGAAGTATGTTTGTTTGAGATAATTACTGGGTTTCGATTTATTAGGTTGTTAGGCGGACGCAGGCGAATGCAGTTTTTTTTTTGTAAGTACAATATTTAGTTAAAAGTCATAATGTAACACCTTCCTTGCATCTGCAAGAGAGATAGGCACAGATAACAGTGATGTCTCACTTTCGATGTTATCCACATGTTAAAAAAAACGGGTATTACGGCGCGAAATTTAATTAATTCGTTATTTAAAACTATGAATATAACGACAGTGCGTGTTCCTTTAAAAAAATATTTATACCAATGTGTTTTAACCGACTTCAAAAATGGAGGATTATACATATATATTGTTACCTCAAAAAATTTGACTTGCTTAAACGATTTGGATGATTCATTATTTGTTTGAAAGCCACGGTTTTTTTGTTCTTTTTTCATTAAAGTTATTCAATGTTCGAAAATTAAGCAACAATGTGGGTTAAGTACTCAGTGTGGGTTAAGTAGTAGTAAGTCGTAAATACCTAACGAATAAATTGTTAATAAGTACATAGAAGTACCGTCAAGTACTGACGATGCGTAATCTTGAACTATGGTTAGTGCTACGAGGGAATACTGAATCCTACTAACATTATAAACGCGAAACTTCGGATGTCGTACTGTTACTTTATCACGCAAAAACTACTGAACACACTTCAATAAAACTTTAACACATACACACAGGTTTTATTTGTCCCCAATTTCCCACGGGAAAGGAATTACTGCGGGTCATACCGCCGCCGGGTCAAATATAGTTTAGAATAATGAACATAAAACTAATGTTTTCATTCCCTAAGTTTAATTCCAATCACTTCGCAAAATATAATTATAGTATAGTAGGTAGGTACATGACAAGTCTACTCGAAAAATATACAAAGTACACACATACCTACTACATACAAAGAAAAAGGAAGGAATTTTTATAGCTATGTTTTTCTTGATCTATAACTAAGAAGTGTTTTTTTGCAGCCATTGTGTTGGTGTCAACTATCTCAATTAAAAGTAATAGTGTATGTTTTATAACTGGCTAATGATCGTGGCCTAGCTGCATTGCGAGTACCTACACTGCGCATTAGAGGCTGCCCCGCGGTTTCACTTGCCCATTAAATCACGATTTTCATAAAAATTTATCAGATATTTTGAAGAGCGCCTGTGGTCCAATTGGTCGGATACTTGACTTGTGATCGGCTACTGGGCGTGTACCAATGGGACTCTTTTTCAGAGCCTATGTACGAAACGCTCGTACGGTGAAGGACAACGTGATGAAACCCGCACACCACAAGGTGTGTGAACCCTATAACGGCGATTGGCTCACCCCCTGTCACGTTGGGTTAAATACGCTTGGTGAACCGTGGGCATTTTCTTTAGCAAGTGCCTCTGCCTACCCCGCTTTGGGATTAAAAGGCGTGAAGTGTATTTATTTTATATTTATTATTTTATTTTTATATTTTGAATACTCAATACCAAATGCCACCAAAGAGTGATAGGCGGAAGAATCGCTGTGCGCAAGTGGAGATGGATTAGCCACGTTCTCTGAAGAGGTGAGAGCGATCCGGCGGTTTGGTCCTGGTGGTTTTCGCCTAGCGCCCTAGGCGGAAGCAGAGACGAGGAAGACCAACGCACACGTAGCGGCGCTCCGTAGACTGCGAGCGGAGTGCGGACGATTACTTATAGGGCTGGATAGAAAGACATGGAGAGATTTCTGCAAAGCCCTCTCTATCCCGCTTTGTGACAAAAAGATGCAATTTAGGTGATTTTTGTACTTGAAAATATATTTTATATAGATATCTCCTAAGCTCGTTCAATAACTTTGATCAGGTCGTTAGCTTTAAAGAAATACTATTAGGTACGATCTAGGTATGTAGCTTTTTCATAGACACCTATTTTGAAACCAAACAACTTCTTCGTGTATAGTTAGGTCCTATCTAGAGTAAAAATAGCGTCGAAATATTTTTATAGCTTTTTTATTTGTTTGTATTTTCAGTAATCCATACCTTGAAAGAACAATGGACAAAATGGGCCAAGTGTTGTAGCACTTTTATACCCACTGTGGCATAAATATCCATGAATAGCAAACTAACTGAAAAAATCTAACAAAAAATTTCTGGTTTTATCCAAAGGTTCTCAAATAAGGATGTGAAAATGCAGCAAAATGGTTCCAGGAAAGGATAACAGCTGTGCGATGCTTACTTCTAGCTCAAATTTTCTGGCGCCTCCGAAAGAGGACAAATTACCTGGATTCAAATGTTCTTTATTCATTGATATCCTGAGGACACAAACATACACCTACGAATAAACGATGAACGATAATTTCGTTAGCGATTGAAAAATATTGATTACCTTTATGTTAGAGATACCTAGCTATTTATAGACGTACATAATTCTATCGACGACGTAACCAGGTAGCCGTGCCGAAATTAATTGGGCAATTTTTCTATGCATCTCTCAAAGACGATATGCAATCACTTCCTGAACATATGCAACTATCATTTGAGTGTTTTTTTTTTATTTTCATATTTTGTAATTTACAACCAATTTGGAGAGCAGTTTCGCTGTTTTGTTTCGTTAGTTTTGCATTAATGGATTGGATGGGTTTTTATGTCGTTAATTTAAAACATACCCGGTTCGATGGTGTCACAATTTAACTTGGTAACTGTTATAATACTCTCGGGGCTATTTATGGGCCGATATCTGTTTATACAGGTATATTTAGATGCCTGAAATAAAGGATTATTATTATTAAGCCAGATTCCGCTCCCCCTCCTCGCTACCGCTCCTCAAGAGAAGTTGTTCTCCGGTCAGGGCATCCAGCCTCTGACCGTTTAGTACCGTAGACTCTTACGACAGTATATGTAAGTATAACCCTTTTTGTCGCCCTTGCCTACAGGGCCGAGCTGCATGTACCACCCTACCTACGTAACAACGTTAACACCTCATACAATAAATTTATCATCCACCGACTTAAAAATTAAATGGGACCACTCTTGAGTATTACCTATACGCCGAAAAAAGATTTGTTCAAATCGGTTCATAATTGGCGGAGTTATCGCGTAACAAACATAGAAAATATACATACGGGTCGAATTAAGAACCTCCTGCTTTTTGAAGTCGTTTAAAAAGCAACTAGGCTTGCAATCCAAAACTGGTGTTTGAAATAAAACGATACAACGGTATGAAAAATATGCAGGAGTGAAAGAGTACGAGAAAATATCTTCTGTCCCTTACTGCGTGTCAGGGTAAATCTGGATCCAAACTGTCAAATTAGCAGTGGCGTGCACACCATATAGGCAAAAAGACACTGCGTACTTTAGTATTTTGACTTCCCGACCTAATAATAGAGTTACTGCTAGACCCTTTTTTGTTGTGGTCACGACATAAAGACATTTGTGGGTGAGTAGATAGGTAGGTGCCTATATTTCTTAAAGAAAAATTACCTATAAATAAGTGTCAATCCTTGGGAATTACTGCCTACCTTGTCGTAACATCTTTAGTTTAATAACTATGTGGGATCCAAGACAGACGACCCCCCCCCCCCCCCGGGATCTAGCCCAGTCGTCACTGATTGAGCTCTTGTCTCTAACAGGAATCACAGTGGTGGGAAAGTGGGTGGTAATATCCCGGATTACCTTGTCGTAAAAGCCAGTGCACGGCACTGCAAATTAGTAAGTAAAAGTGACAGTTTGGATCCAGAAGTACATCATTGTCCATACATAATGGTGGAAAAGAAACAGACTGAGGGTGGTGCTGCGGCGGCATGCAAGTCTAGTTCTGTTTGGTCTGAGGATAACACTGAACTACTACACTCTCGTAGTTGCATGGCTCTGGCATCGCAGCGGGTAACGATGTGCATAGCTGTTTTATTACAGACGTCAGTGTAATGAGAGTAACGAAATCAGCAATGCAAATAATAGTGACCGTTAACTTATCCCGGTTCTCTGGCCAATAAAAGAAATTAATTCGAACCGGGGACGATTACTTTTGTTAACCCTTTACGAGGCAAAGGGAATATAGATCAAACTTTATGTTGAACCTTAAACTGTTGAAATACAGCGTAAAACAAATTAATGAAAAATAACAAGGTCTGGCAAAGGGTTAAGTCATAAATGACGTTCATCAAGCTTTGTGTTATGCTACTGTATATCTGTATGTTATAGCACTTGTAACGATGAAATAAAGAAATTTTGACTTTAACTTACTAGCTACTGATAACAAAAATCAAACACTGTCTGTAAGACTACCTTACTGATAACAAAAAGAAAACACTGTCTATGAGGTAAAGTACAAAAGTCTAACTTTTGTTATAATTACGGCGGCAAGACTTTAATTAAAGTACCTTGGTATATTATTATTACAAACACTTTTTATGACTTAAATATACAACGATTTTATATGTGCCAACATATATATTTTGACATTTCAATCTCACATTAACACTCGTCAACCCTGTTTTACTATTTTTATTACTTTATATAAAATACCGCTAGTTATTGCTACTGGTCTAGGACGTAAAAATATAAAATCTTTATTTCAACTCAAGTTGATCTAGCGAAACATTTCGAAATAGTTTAAATTGTGTAAATTATATTTGTATAAGTACCTTCATTTTTTATTCAATCTGTACAATAAGTTTTTTTTTGCTAAGCAAAGATGTGGTCTACGATGGATCATGTAGCAAGTATCCAGTTCTAAAATATTATATAGGTACAACGTGTTTATGAATAAATCGTACAACCATTCCACATCAGGTGTTTTTTTTAAGTGACTATAAATAATATATTTCACCTGTATTTAAGAAGTTATTATTTTACTTACGAAAGGGCCGCACTCCGGCCGCTCGCGGATATCAGATGTAATTTGTAATTCATACATGTACCACCTCTATTTTCATAATAAGTTAGATGGAACATTACAACAAAAACACACATATCGGAACAGGACCGAAACAAGTAAATAAAAGATTACCCTTTCATTACAAAACGTAGAATCAAACTATTTCAACTGAATCGTACCATCGCAATCTACACTAGGGATGCGCCGATCCGATTCGATCTTGTGGAAAATCGGATCGAAATACATACGATTTCAGGATTTTTACGATACAAAACATTCAGTAGCGGATCGCTTGGATCGTATGCAAGCCAAAGTGTATTATCTAAATAGGGTAGACCGAGGCGAATCGGATCACAATAAGTATTTGTGTTGCCGAACGCAACCATAGGTACCCATCTCTTTTCCTCCCCTTCCCCGAGAGAATTGGCCGCGGAATCTATAATATAAAAATGAATGGCAAAACGTGTTGGTAGGCGCATAACTCCGGAACGGGTGGACCGATTTCGCTAATTCTTTTTTGTTGTGCTTATTAATGACAGCAGAAGGTTCTTATCAAAGAAAAAAGTGACATCCACTGCTGGACACAGGCCACCCCGAAGGTTATACTTATTTTATATTCATATTAATAGTTAAGACACAACAACGTCTGTCGGGTCCACTAGTTTGAAATATTTTTCAAATACTTATTGTGATCCGATTCGCACTGTGATCCAATACGGCTCGATCTACTATACTAATACATATACATACTTTAGGACGTATAACTATTGAAAGGAACGCAGATTAGTACCGAGCACACACTTCTCCCCGGTTTCTCAATTAAAATTTGACCTCGCAATCAAATCAATTGTTATCTATGACGAACCGATGACAGTTGCTTAGCCAATCACAGACAAAGCAATAAAAACAGTTGATCGGCTCTGCCGAAGACGATTGTTTATCCAAATTGATAATGAAACAGATTATAATCTCTTCATCATGTTAATAAAAGATATATCACATACGGTTAAACAAAACTCTGGAGACGTGCGCGTCGACTTGTTTTTGTCTCTTTTCAATGCACGCTTTTGTATGACACCATACAAATCATCTTAATCCATCCCTGTTTTGTTTCCCTTTCTAGAGAATTAACGAACACATTACAGCGACTTTGCGTAGAGTCCTCTTCGCGTGTTTAGTCGTTAACAGGTTTAATGTGTTCGCCATGTTCGAGACAGTAGGGCTAAACAATTATCCATGCGTATTTAACCCAACGACGTGATAGGAGGTAAATAAATAAATAATAAATAAAATAGGCATATGACCATTATGGGGTCATGATATTTTCTTCAAAAAAGATATTAATTAGTACACGCCTAAAAAACAGCTGGACCAGAACCCAAAACCTCTCGATTGAAACTCCAACCCGGCCATACCACAGCCGCACTAACCGCTTTAGATCCAACTAAAAAGTATCATAATCCATTCACTGTGTCACTGGACTAGTGGCACCAATAGTTTTTTTTTTTCTATCAGCTGACGTCACAAAGTGGAGCGCAGCCTACTTTCCCAGTATGTCAGGTCAAGCGATGCAGTGCAGCGACGTCACACACTCTCGATTGAGCGTCATTCGACGTTGCATTCGCTTTCATCGAATGCTTGGTTCGCATTCACTTTCGGCGCTTTTTCCAACTTTTGCTTTCGGTGATACGTCATTCTGCGTAGCGTTCACTTTCGGTGATACGTCATTCTGCGTAGCGTTCACTTTCGGTGATACGTTATTTGTCTACGTCATTATAGCGTTCACTCTCGTTGAGGCGTCGTCGCTCGTAGCTTGTCGTGTGACGTAGTACTTTCATTGCGAATAGTTCGGTATTTGGTGGTTTTATTGTAACCCACTTTCTTTTTATTCGTTGCTGCGAATACTTTTCGCGTGGCGTTGCCTTTCGGTTATTTTTAAGTCGTGTCGTCAAGTTATTCGTGTTATTTTTGGATGAAAACGTCAGCGGTCGAAGCGCGTCGTATGACGTAGTTTTCACTGTGACCGTTGTTGTAGAGGTCGAGTAGGGTAGGAGGACCTGAACTCATCAATTGATATAAAGATTATTTTTTAACCGACTTCAAAGAATGAGGTGCTTGCCAATTCATCGATATTTTGACTGGGTGAACTGAGTTAGATGACTATTTGAAAGTTGAAAATTCCCATTTGTTCAAATTAAATTTGGTTAAGCTCAAACAATTACAGACATGAGAAAGCCACAAAAATCTTAATATTATCTGCTTGAAGGCGGTTTTATTTTGTTTAAAGTTATTTGTCACAATAAACAACTGTACCTTATCGATGTTTAGGTGATATAAGAAATGTCACCAAAAATAATTTACCATTTTCCTGGCCGACAGCGTTTCTCAGGGCATTTTACACTCGGTATAACTTACTTACTGCATAAAGTTCTAAGCTACTAATTTTGTTCCATCTTTCTCAATTGTCAGGTCAGAGTAGTGATTTAGATACCATCATGTCATAAAAGCTTAAACAGCACCTTTTTTTTGTTCAAGAGGGGGGAAACCTCATGGACACCCTGCCGCTATGGGGACGGCGACGGGGTAGTGTCAGACTTCTACTGACTAAAACTCCCCCGATGACTTTCATTTATCGCTGGTGCTGGGTGGGTCCTGGGCACCCAGAGGACATTCTTCAGCGAGCGACCAGCCTAATAGCTTAAACAGCACCAGAGGATTATAGTTTTAATATTTCAATTGATACCTAACGCTTGCCGCCAAGATTTGTAATCAGTATAAACATCAAATTATTACTGAAATGTTTATTTCAATTTAATACAGTGAGAAGTTCATAGTCGATATCTGATCTGGCGGCCATGTTTCGCCAGCTAATTACACGTAACCTTTTACGTTCATTACAAAATTGAAACGTTTCAGCACTGAGATGCCCATAATTTTTAAAGGTAAATTCACACACGGCCAATCAACTTGATCTCCGTAGCGATCGCATCAATCACTATCCGCTACATAGCAATAATTTTGAAAGTTGGTACCTACAATGTTTAATTTACACGCACGTCAATCATTTTTATGAATAAATGAGACCCGAGTGGCCGCCCCGTAACGTACCGTGTCTCATACTTGACCCATTCGAGAATGTTGTTACAGGGTGTTTTATTTTATTTATTTACACATAAACATCACATAACAGGTTACCCTAATGCGTAATGCTGTTGGATAAATAGGTAATCTGAAAAACAAAACAAAATTAAAAAATATGTACTGTACTTAAACATAATGAATAATACTTCGATAAAAACATTCTAACACTTATACAAACAAACATTTAACAACTAACTAAAATAATCTATTATAGCCTCTGTGAACTCCTTCAGCGTACACGAAAAAATATCGATTTCTTGGGCGACATCGTTTAGTGCTCGGAGATAGTCATCGTTTTGTGCTCCTATTTATCCAACAGCATTACGCTATGTTTGTTTATGTGTAAATAAATAAATAAATAAATTTTTGTCTCTGTTTACTTAATCTAGCGGAGCCGTGTACGATCGTCGCCTGAAATTTTGTGTCTCCAGCACACAGGCCACAACTGACAGCCACAAAAGCGGCCTCAAGAAGCATTTCAATAGTAGTGTGTGTCGGCCACCAGCGTCAACCGTGTGCGGCGAGTCCATGCAAAATGTATGAAAGCTAGCAGGAAATAGTAGCAGCGTTTTGTGGTTATGGAGCCTTTAGAGGAAAGACGGTGTAAAGCAAATTGTCAGCTCAAATGTTGTCGAAACCCCCGAGAGCCTCTACACGGCTTTACAACTACAGTACTGTCGAGACAGTAGGTATAGTCTATTTTTTAATTCGACGGACCAATTTGACAGTTCCACTTCCACACAATTTTGTACTTTGCTGCAATCAAGTGCGAACCGCTAGGATGTGGAATGACTTGCCGGAGTCTGTGTCTCCAGTCTGAAGGTCTTTAAGTCGCGGGTGAATAGGTACCTAATGAACAAGTGTGCTCCATCGTAGACCACATAGCTGCTTA
>SJJU01005185.1:0-41024 GCA_012932125.1 Conopomorpha cramerella
TAAAGCTGAAGAGTTTGTTTGTTTGTACGCGCTAATCTCAGGAAGTACTGGTTCGATTTGAAAAAATATTTTTGTGTTGAATAGACCATTTATCGAGGAAGGCTTTAGGCTATATAACATCACGCTGCAACTATTAGGAGCGAAGAAACTATGGAAAATGTGAATAAAACGGCGAAAATTATTCATCCTTGAGGGCTTCCGTTGCGTGCGCTGCGAATATAATGTACATTGGCGAAACAATGTTTGCCGGATCTGCTAGTTATATTATACAGGGTGAATAATGATCACTTTACGTGAAGTCACTGGATAAAAAAATAGTTAATTTATATCTGAACTTAATTTACTCTTAACTTTCACTGTTTTAGGTAGGCAGAGACCTCCGCTTGTTGCTGCTCTGGCATATCGTCCTTTTTCGCGTCATCCATGTTAATAAATCTTTCCATGTACAGGGTGCGGTATGCAACAAGAGCGAAACCTTTTAATGGACATTTTCAGTTTTCACTATTCGTGGATATGAAATTGTAAACACTATTCATGTCTTAGTAAATAGTAATGAAAATATAAAAGAAAAGAGTCTTCTTTAACAAAATTAAACACACGAGCGAATGACGTTTCTTTCTTTTCAAAACGCTCTCCATTCACATTTAACTGTCAGTTAATCGCGATGTGATGTTAATTACATTGATTATGGGTATTGACTTCAAAATATATACCGAAACGTATTTTGAATGTATACGGATCACATCAGACTAACTTCACGCATCACACAACTGTTTAAAGTGAAACTTTTATCACGTCGTCTCAAACTATTGCGACATGCAACGTGACTGTCGGCCGCGGAGTAGGGAGTATCACTTCTACCGTGGTTTCGTAAAACAACACAACTTTTTTATTTGCTATGTTTGTAATAATCAGGTAGAATGTAAAATCTTGTCGCAGGTTCTTCGATGTCCCGAGACTTGGGCGAGAGTAATTTCAACAGCTTCGACAACCAGGACCAAGATAATTTAGCTGTGCCCAGCACTAGTACAGGTATTTACTTTTTCTTGTTATACATCCTTTATAATAATTGCCTAAGTCTGACGAGTTCTACTTCTGGGCAGATGTCTCCCTGACCCTCCTCTACTAATTGCGGATTTGGTACCGCACATTGCATTTGAGTCGATCCGTCCTCGTTTGCCTCTATCTGGCACATGGTACTTAGCTTGGATCGGCTGTCAGTCCACATTGAAGTGTCATTACCATTTCAGATTTGTATGTGTAGAAGTATAATAATATTTCGTCCATTAAAATTTCAGGCTACAGAGGTCAAAATTCGTCTCTATTTCGGATAGCGGAAGTGGATTCTGACGACGACCAGTCCATGAGCAGCCGACCAATCTCACCTCAGAACTCTAGCCAGGTACCCAACAACCTGGTGAGCATAGTGCCCACGCCGCTCAACGGGTCCCGTGACTCGCTCGGCGAATCCCTCAGAATAGACAGCGCTGATCACACTACATCCCACGAGAGGCTCAGAACACTGCGCCGGCGCAGAAACGGCCGCAGTATGCGGAGATCCGACTCCAGCGAATCGCCTTCGCGCATGGAAACAGCTGAGTCCGACATCACCGAGCGACTGTCACCGCAAATCGGTCACAACAAATCTGTAGCGAGACTCATGAACGAAACGAACGAGAGTGAGATGGAAAGCAGTTGCAGTACGGAGGGCAGCGCGTGGCCCACGACAGAGGTCAACACCCCCGACAGCGGGGTGGGCACAGCCGCCGGCTCCAGCACCAGGAACACTAACCCGGCCGCTGAAGTGTCCGACGACCCCGAGTACCAGGCGGCCAAGTTTCGCCAGCGCGTTAAAAAGGCACGCCGCAACTACAGGAAACACTTGGATTCCGACTCGAACTAGATAGTGTAAAATGACTGCTGATTATAATTATTGTATTGTTATTATTTTGTTATCGGTGTAGTGTTGAAGGTGTGGCCCGTGTCAATAGGTACCTACTTTAGTACCTCGACCGTTAAAATGAGGCATTTTTAAACACATTTTCTTTCTTATTACTAGTTTCTGTGTCGATTGTCAATATTGGTCTAATTATTATCAGAATACTATGCTTCTTCTTACAACGCCTCGTTAGTCAACCGCGCTCGAATATTTTTCGCCGATTGTGTGGAAAGGTTATGTTTGAACATACAACTGTTGCGCAGAGTTCCTGATAGTGGCGTTGCTTACTTTCCATATAGCATAAGATCGAGTCGAAACAGTACAAATTACGGTGGTCAAATGTTCATGGTTGTCGTACAAATATTTTGAAACTTGGTACTTTCGTGGAGTAAGCTATAGCTCGGCTGAAATGGTATAAGCTAGAATGTTGATGTAAAGATTTCAGTGAGAAATAGTATGACGTACGATTAATTTCAAATTTTTTGTATTGGTTTCACTTTGCTCGGCTTCTGAATTTAACAGAAAAACACAATTTTATAGTATAAATAAGACTATATTGATAAGACTTCTCGATTCAGCTCAAATATATTTTCAATTCCAAAATAAGGTAAACTGAGAAATCGGAGAATACTCCAAATATTCTAATGGGGAATTTGCTTTGACGTTTTTCTGACAGATTTTCGGGCGCAGAAATGTCATTACTGTCATATTTTCCAAACAAAGTTTGACAGTAATGACAGTTCTCGTCGTCAAAGCAAATTCCCCATTCTCATCTAGCGTAATCGGCATCATGTGTGCTGAATGTCCATACGAAAAAGGGTCCGGATTATCACATACAAACACATTCTACCAGGACCCTCGAGATAAAGTCCTCAAAAGGGTCTACTGTCATTATAAATTGATACCTATGAATTCGACGATCAATCAGTCCGTATTCATCAATGCAGGACATTGGCCGCTCTGTATCCATGCAATTTTGTTTATGTTGTGTTATTAATATAATTATAATTTATATACCTCCATAAATTGATTTTATACATATGACAGTGTTTTCACACGGTTATGTTTAAGGAATATAATGTTAATAGAAATATGAATTAAGCTCGTAGATAAATGTATGTTATTCTTCCATGTTTAAGACAAAGTGAGAAAAGAAAAAAAACATTAGAAGTGACATGATTGACGCTCGTGTCAGATTTTTCTCAGGTACAACAAATTATTTGTACTAATTTTTCTAATCTGTATTCTGATTTACACTATATTAATATTAGGAAGAGTAGAATTATACCTTATCTTCCTAAAAGTGAAAAGTGTGATATTTATTTTAAGATTTACCTGTGTATAATCAAGGACATTTCTGTGAAATATGATTTAAGTTTTGTTAATACCTCACAATATGCTGCGTGTTAAAAGGACCCCCAGATGAAAAATGTCATCTCCCGAGGAAGAAAATTGTCTATTTTGTACGGAGACGAACATTTTTTTCTTTTCTCCGCATTTTCGGTCCAGTCTCAGTAGTTCGGTTATTTTGTCCGGTGGTTAGTGTAAAATATACTCTATTTGGTGGTGTCAAAGTAACAAATCAATTTGGCACCTGTCTTAATAGATTCAACATTAAAACGGCCTTTCTTCTGTACATATAAAGGTTAAATTTTGTTTAGCACCGAACTAAATTCACCGAACAACTGAGACTAGACCGCATTTTCGCCATAGCAAAAGTGGTTCATATTGACGAGATCAACAACGTTTTTTAGACCATTTCTCGGGGTCATTTTACACGCAGTATAGGTTGATACGCCTTCCTAGAGTAAACCACTGTTTATACACATCCTAGGTAGTGACTTTTGAAGATAGAAACGAATTAAAAAAAATATATCTTCGTACAAAATGTACTGATAGAATTTCTATGAAATGTTCAGATGATTTTTGTCTTTTGTTATTGATACCATCAAGAGTCAATCAGTTGGGTGTGTAGAAACATTGACCTAAGGCTTCCTAGGGTACTTCTTTATCAACCTGTACTCTATATAAGTAAGACTACTTATAGAAGAGTGAGTTTCCCGACCAAAAGGTGCAATATTTTTGCCATTTGTGGGGACAAAAAAAACTGTCTCAGATACGCTACGGCCATTACTCACTAAAACCATAACCCACTGCAATGGTCATACTGAGAGTGCGTGTTTTTTTTTTTTTTCTTTCAAATCAGTCTCCCTATTACTCTGACCATTGGCGCCTAGATATGTCAAACCGCACGGTGGTTTACGCGAGTTTAAAACTCAAGGGTAGTATTAATAAATGTGTCAGTATTACCATCAATGCTTATTCGCAGTGGTGATTGTGAGAATTTGCCGCTCAGACCACACAAAACTAGACTTGCAAGCCGCGTTGCCGTCCGGTGATTGACGTCTTAATATCAAACTGCCTTCGTTCCATATCCCCTGAAGGTCATTACATTCAATGCCCCAAAATGCCTGAAATCCTTAAAGAACTTTAATCCTTAAGACGTCAATCCCCGGACGGCCGGGTAGCACCCTCAGTATTTCATTTTCTGTATCCAAACTGTCATTTTGGTAGTAACAGTGACAATTTGAATCCGGAAGTACATACGTACAGTATCCCGCTACGCTAGTAAGGGACAACAAATAAACATCATTCAATTTCAAGTCGTTGGTTCGTCTTGTGCTTTAATGCCAGTTTCGGATTGCAAGTCGTAGTTGTTTATGCTCTGATATTTGCCATGAGAGTAGTGACATTTCTGTTCCAGTCTGTTCCTACTAAGAACCACCCACCAAAAAAACTAAATGTTTTTTCTCATGTCTTCTGTTTTTACAATGTTAGTCAACTGCATACTACGATTACTATAACTATCTATCGTTCATTGTTAACCACATCACAAAAACAACACTCCTAAGGTCAAGCTACAATGGTAATCTTAGTAAGTATTACTGATTTGAAAGATAACTTGAATTTTCGAACCATATCTCGGCCCAGAGCTCAGGTTATTACTTGGCCTTGGGGGGTATCGTTGTGGTGGTGTGGTTAACAAATAACCCTATCTATCTGTTACTAATATTATTTTTAAAATAGTCAATTGTTTGGAAATGTCCTATTTGTTTGTAGGTCGTTACATTTTTAGTACTGAAGATTGTTCGCTTGGATCTAAGTATGCCATATGCGCAATTATGGTTATTAATGTCCAGATTTTTTTAGTGTTAAGATGAAAAATGTGCAAATTGTAAATATACTTACTGATATCCTCTCATGATGTCTTATTTTCTCGGTTAGGTTCCATGGTGGGCGCCAATTATCTCTTACAAACCTCTAACTCTCTTTCTAACCTCTGGACTAGTCAAGGATTGAACTGTACTAAATGCATGGAAGCTGGAATCATTTAGTTTTTGCAAAGATCTAGAATATTCTGTAGCCTCTTTCTTTGTTGATACCGTTAAATAGAGCTCGTGAAGCACTTTTAGGATCAGTAACCAGGTTTTCAATATCTGGTATTAGTAGTTTTAGTTTCAAGTGAGGACAATGGGGAATTTTCTTTGCCGTTTTTCGGCGGGGAACAGTCATTACTGTCATACTTTCCGAACAAAGTTTGATAGTAATGACAGTTCTCCGCCCGAAAATCTGTCAAAAACGTCAAAGGAAATTCCTTACTATCGTTTACACCCTGTATACTTCTGTTTTCCTAGTTACTTCTTATGGACATCCAGTAATCCTTGCCTTGTTCCTATTTCACGGTACCTATACGATTACAGTTGTCGAAGAAAGTGGTCTATATTTTGATGACACTTCCTGCGCCATTAAAACATTAATAAGGTAGAGTTGTTATACTGTGACAAGAAAAAAATTAGCCATGTCTAATGACTTTCATGAGTTTAAACTTTACGGTGGTAGAGTACATTCTTGGCCGATTGTACACAGTATTAAATGCGAAAGCAGTGATATTTAAAACGCAGTAAATCAACAACCAGCAGCGCATTGTCAGATTAGTAGCTATAGTCAAGGATAAAATAAGCGACATACCTAAGTACCTACAGTCGAACAATTTGATGCATGGCTCATTTAGTAGATCGGTATTTATTTTCTTTAAAGACGTCAAAACAATTAAGATTTTCTTCATTAGTACATAGGATGTTTTGAATCTGAAGGCAATTGTGTCCCCCCCAGTTACAGACTAATGCAATTTAATCTTTGATATCACGGCATAAAATGCATAATATTGTCTTCGAAGCTTAGCTAGAAACTACTCGTCAATTCAATTTGAACTTTTTCTATTTATGTGTTAATCATCAATGTATTTTTTGAAAATAACTGGGTTAAACAAGTTATAAGTTCCATGATCTTTCCCTACCCTTCTGTTGTAACAGGCGTGACTTGATGATGTTTTGATCATAGAAACTACCGAGTTTAGTATTTGCAAATATTTTTAATTGATAAAACAGACATTAAAAAAGCCGGCAGTGTCCTTATTTATTTACTTTGTATATAATTGGCTCTTACGTTCAGCTTTCTGCAGCAATTCTGCTGCCACAAACAAAGTAGGTACCTAATAATTCTTCGTGATCAAGTTGGTGTCATTTCATAGTCTCTCCATAAAGTCGTCAATAGTCGTGTCAAAAAACTCATTAAAACGTGAGGGTGGACCATCACATTTCAATGCTGCGTGGAAAAATACAAATTGATGAAATAGGAGTCCTCTCCTTTAGTACTTTATTACATTATTTTTCATCACCATTATTACACTAATTCCACCGTATTAACACAATAATTGTAGCGAAAATTTAATTTTGAAAATGAGAAATAAAGAAGTCATTTGCATCTCATCGCTTCCCATATAATAACAGTCTCGGCAGCGTCCTTAATTTGACGGTATCTGAAATCGACAAATTATGCCAGGGCCAATGAGGGATTTTCTTAAAAAAAAAAAGACGTAGCCACGCCCACTTTTAAGCATCTGCCAGACGGTTTATAACCAGCATTTCCTCCAAGGACTCTTGAAGGACAACTGGTTAAATCTGTCAAAATCTGCCGTCTAGCCGGGCCGCACCCCGCTTGACCTTGGGGGAACCTTGGAGGAAGCGCGCGCGCTCTAACCGATGGTTAGAAACACTGGTTTGTAACCATCTAGCCGCTCGTTGCAAACAAACCGAACAAATTGCTCATTCGTGTTGCGGCAGCGCCGAGTGCGGACGTGTTCAAAATGGCGACTGCAAAGCGAGAAAGAGAGTTCTTAGTGGAAATTATAAATCTGTATAGAGACCTCCCATGCTTGTGGGATACAAGCGACTCATACAAAGATCTCAGGCAAAAGAAGACGGCGTGGGAGATTTTACTGGAAAAATATAAACAATTCGATGAGAATGCTGCAGAAGCTACTGTTAAAAAGAAAATCTATAGTATGAAAAGTAGGTAGCTACCTAAGTCAAATGCCTAATGAAAACTTAAACAAAACGCGGGAACTGAGAAGAACCGAGACGTGTTGTCGCATCAAAAACTCGTGTCCGAATGACGTTGACGAGCGAGGGGGCGTGGTCTGTGGTTTGAAACCGTGTGGCCGCAAAGCACAATTCAGTTACTAACCAGTTGTCCTTCAAGAGTCCTTGGAGGAAATGCTGGTTATAAACCGTCTGGCAGATGTTTTAGTGTCTGTGATGATCAAGATATGAGGTGTCAAAACTGCCAAATATCTGTCAATGATGATTGACATTTTCTTGTTGATATGACATCCAAAGAAAGAAGGATGCCGGGCTCAGAACAACAATCCTATGGAAATGTTGTATGTTTAGAGGAAACAACACAAATAATAGCATCTCTTTTTCGCATGCGTATTGTTACATTAGGTAAAAGATTTCAATATTCAGTTTGTCAGTACCGCAGTCAATACTTTTTCTGCATCGGACGCCATTCAAGTTGACGGCTTTGTTTACATGAGCAACTGTCTAACTCTGAGACTTTTATGTTTTTCAACTGTATTATTGTGTGTTTCTAGTGGTGTTTTACGAAAAGACGTTAATAGCTGTGCTATGAAGTGTTCTATAGCTAATTGTGGGCTATGCCAAAGCAAAAACAGGCCAAACCTAACATTTCACCGGTGAGTTTTATCTAGTCATTTCTATGTTATAAACTGTATCAAAAACCTTTAGTAAGTGGAAATTCAATATCCTTTGAGACCAAACTTTTGAAAATATATACCTACCACCTTAGAGAACTTTAGTGACCACACCATTCAGCAACTGAACTACAGTGGCATCTACAATGTAATGTAAAACTAGTTTAACATAGCCTCTGTCTTGTAGTATATTATGATGAGTGCATTTGGTAGAGATTGCAGAAAGATGCCATCCTCTTATTTAGTTAATTAAATTCTAGGCATAAGTTGATCATGCCACTGCAAAATTACTATGTTATGGAGCATATCAGATGGCTCATACTATTGGTGAATTTATCTCAGTTTGTATTTATTTCAGTAACTGGCATGGCATTATTAAACCTACCTATCACTGTATAACTAAATATATTTTATTGCTGAATGTGATTTATTCTAAACAGTGTTTTCTCTTTCAGACAAAGCAACCATGCCGACCAGTGCTGGAAAACTCATGCCCTAGTGCAGGAAATGTTATGGATGCTACGCAACCATCTATGGGCAACCACCAACAGCCAATAAACCAAAGTATTCCACCAAACATTGTAGAATTGGTAAGACTTTCGTAATTAACATTGAGTAATTTAGGTTATATTTAATATTGGTTTTGTACTGATTTGCCTTCAATATTTCTGTATGAAATACAAATCAATAGCTTCTTTATTTTTTTCTTGCAGGTGGCAGCACTTGAAGGACCTTAAAAACTTGAAGAGAAGGTATTGCAGCTAAAAAAGAAAATAAAATGCCTAAATGAAACAGTTCGAGTGCAGAGGAAAAATATTGAAAATTTCAAAAATATTGTCATTCGTCTTAAGGAAGAAAACCTAATAAATAATGATGTAGCCATTTTGTTACAACAATGCACTGGATCTAAAGATTTTTGACACCGGCAAATTTTGAAAATGAAAGGTTTGCTTTTTTTATCCATACTCTAATTCTTCTGCATGGCATGTAGGTATCATGGTTGTCAGCACCACTTTCACTCTCTGATTATCTTGGTGAAATATTTTTGTCTGTGTGATGTTTTAATTTTCTACAGAACTTTTTCGAAGGACTGGCAGAAAATTTCTAAATGTATAATTTTGTAATAATACTTACCTACTCTTCCATGTTTTTGGTTTATGTGTATAACATAGTGTGATTATCTTTGTGAAATAGTTTTGATTTTCTGCAGAAAAATTTGTCGAAAAATAGTGACTGTAGCAATATCTTTTTTCTTTTTTTTTTAATCACTATGAACAAGCGTTTGACCACCATCCTGCCTGATGTTAAGCAGCGATGTGGTGTACGATGGAGCACACTTGTTCAGTAGGTACCTATTCACCCCAGTGACTTGAAGACCTTCAAACTATACTGCGCAGGAAACACAGACTCCGGCAAGTCGTTCCACATCCTGGCGGTACGCGCTATGAAAGTGGACGCAAACCGTTTGGTTCGCGTAAATGGCAAAACCACCTGGTATGGATGACGTTTTGCCGTTCTCCTGGTTGTCCTATTGTAAAAACGCGATGGGGGTATTAGGTTATGCAACTCCGTAGCACACTCTCCGAAATGCACCCGATAGAAGACAGATAAGCTCGCAACTTTGCGGCGATGCTCTAGGCTTTGTAGCCGAGAATCAAACAGCCTGTTGTCACCTATGAGCCTTCTAGCACGCCTCTCAATTACCTCCAGAGCCTCAAGCTGGTATTTGGCTGATCCATCCCAAAGATGAGAGCAGTATTCCATACACGATCGAACTTGTGCTTGATAGAGTGTGAGCAACTTCTAAATTTGCTTTGTTTTTGTAATATTACATACTATTCCATGTTTTTGTTTTAATGCACACTCTTTGTGGAATTATGTTTGTCTATGTGATATTTTGATTTTCTGCAGAACAAATGTTTGTCATAGGACTAGATACTAAGGTATGTTAGTAGGCCTACAATAATATTATATCTTTGTTAAGTTTCCTGCTACTCCGTGGTTTGACATTTATGTTTATGCTGTACCTACATTACTATATAAATTAAATATAAAAACTACATTTTCACATTTTTTCTGGTCTTTTTTCTTTCCTATACCTATATACTGATGTTTAACATAGCTACAGCGTCGCAAAAAAGAGTAAAACTTATAAAGTGGTAACACTGTGGAGAAATGTCAAAACCTCGAACTTAAGAAAATACTACCACAATCAATACTATATTTTGCGACGCTGTAAGGCATTATAGTACAATTGGAAATTAATTTAGAAATCTAAAAGGACTCTTATTCCGATTTATGGTTCTTCTGACTACTTCATCATTAGATTCATTTACAAAAACATTGTACTTGCATGTACAGTGTGGTAAGTAAAACGGGGTTTACAGTCATAGTGCCCACTCATACAACCTAACTCTAATCAAATCTCAAAATAGAAAAGCGTCAGAGTCCACTCTGAACGCATAATAAACGTCCGAGTGCGCCCGGATACGTGTTTTGACAGTCCGAGTAGCCGTCACAGTGCACTCCATCCGAGCGTAACTACTACGACAAGGGCTCCCTTGGGAGGGGAGGATTTTTTTTATTTCTAAGGCTTGACACCGGCCCACATCTACCTACCTATCAATAAATTTATCCATAATTTACTTATGGTTGTGTATGAAAAGATGTATGAATGTAGATGAAGCGAAAGGGGTATGTCAGGATCGTGACAAATGGAGATCTGTAGTCTCTGCCTACCCCTCTGGGAGACAGGCGTGAAGTGTATGTATGTAATTTACTTATCTATCAATTATTTTGAATTCAAACTAAAAATAAACCTGCACCATATTTATCGACAATTTCACCGATGACTAGACACACAAGTACATCCCTATTCCGCCATTTTTGTCTCCCGATTTGTTTATTTAGGTATGCAGCAAAAGTACGTACATATCGCAGTTCCATAGGATTGTTGTTCTGAGATGCCGGGTGGTTGTTGTCGGTGTAAAAAAATGAATGATTTTATAATTTCTTTTATGTTTGTATATGCTGTATGTAAGGTAAAGTTTGTGTATTTACTTACTTTACTCTACTGTATGTATCAGATATTTTATCAGTTTCAGTGTTTGGCAAGTAAAAGAAAATAATTCGAACCGGGGACGTTGACTTCTGTTTTTAAAATCATACAAATGACGTTCAGCAAGCTTTGTGTTATACTACTGTATATCTGTACTATGTAATAGCACTTATAACGATGAAGAAATAGACTATTTGATTTGATTTGTTGAAGGATGTTGTTGTGCATATTGTCACTGCTACTACTAATTTCAACTTCACTCAGTCATCATTAGGTAATTCTAAATGCGACATAATGGTCTTTAGTTTCTTCACCTATATCAATATTGAATGTATATTGTTCAACAAATTCTGTGGGAAGTAATGCTTTGCTGTAAGTTTTTATATCCGGTACTGGTTTGGTATGTTGAAGATTAATCCAAATAATTTTATGTTTGATCAGCAGCAATTAGATGAAAAGCAGAGCTTGAAGAAGGACATGTTAACGCTGTGTGGGAGCTTTGCCAGCAGCAAAACTTGCTGTTATAGTTATTTTCTGTCCCGACCAAAGGAATATAGTTGGTACAGCATGAGACGCGAGCCTTTTTTTTCTGTCACCTAAAAGATCCAGAATAAGAGGTCTAAGATATTAAACCACAAGGGATAATGTAGGTCCTAACTACCTAGACAATTTCTATTCTATTGTGACACCTATGTTTGAATGAACAGGATTAGGAAAGTGTGATTAAGGAAAGTTGGGTTTGTGATAGGAAGAACGTAGTCAAAGAATTGGAAAAAGGGCATGCTTCGGTGGTTAGGGCATATGGAGAGAATGGATGAAAGTCGATTGACGAAAGAGATTTATATGGGTGATGTAATGGGCCGGGTGAGTAGAGGTCGCCCAGAAGGACATATACAGACCAGATTGGTGATGTCCTGGCCGAAGGTGGCGTGAAAAGTACTTGAAACCGGAGGTCATGTATGAAAAGATGTATGAATGTAGATGAAGCGAAAGGGGTATGTCAGGACCGTGACAAATGGAGATCTGTAGTCTCTGCCTACCTCTGGGAGACAGGCGTGAAGTGTAATGTTGTTGTATGTACCTATGGTATTATAGGTAAGCATCTTTTTGGTTGAATGGTACAGAATATACTTAAGGCAAACAAAAATCTTATAAATATTTTTCCTTTGACATAATCCAATAGTTTAAAATATTGTGAGCCTAAAAGGACGTCCTTGGTAATTTTTGGTACTTTCTATCTGTCTGAGCTGCTTTTATCCACCTTTGTCTGAAATCATGTTTCATTGGAAAGCAATAAAAAGTTACTTGTTTGGTTGTTGTTGAACTCAAAGTTGTCCAGCAGCGGTATTCGCACATAAATAAATTTAACACTTTCTACAATCAATTTTTTAGCATTTTTCAATATAAAAATATGCAAGTTTATGTGTAAGTGTATTAATTTAATTAATAATTGGCTCTTGTGTTCTGTGGACTATGGCCAACAGTGGACAAGTATGGGTTGATGATGGTGATGTTCTGTGAGGGAAAATTTAAAGTCAATTGTAAAGAAACAGTTAATAAGTAAGGTATACTACAGGGCTGCTGATTACCTATATGATGATAATGCGTGGACAAACATGTCAGCTCATATTGATTTAAAACATAATTATTAATTATATTTTATAGAAATTGTTTACATTCCACATTACTAATGTTGGTAATGAGCTGGGTGGTTGCTTGCATGACCTGAGGGGTCCAGTTACATAACCCACAGGGGCACTCTCTTATTTTATTTAGTGTTAATATCATTTAGTGCATTTGAGCTGTTCACCAGTCAGGGATTTATCCATTTGACATTTGTTAAATTAGTAGGTATTAAGTCATATTTATGTTAAGTACCTACACTTAGCAGTAAGGCTTGGCGATTTGAATAGATGCCAGTTTCTTCCCGGTTCTTCTGGCCAGTAAAAGAAAATTATTCGAACCGGGGACGTTTACTTCTGTTTTTTTAAAGTCATACGATGTTCATCAAGCTTTGTGTTATGCTACTGTATATCGGTATGTTATAGCACTTGTAAGGATGAAATAAAGAAATTTTGACTTTGACTTTGTGTAGTAAGTAGGTGCCTTTCTGTCAAATCATGTCAGATTGAAAGATTTAAATCAAATATTCCGGCCACATATTACATCGGAACAAGATTCAGTATTTGGCTCTAACAACATAACATCTCAACAAGAAAAATAAATAATATTGACAGCTCATAGTATCAAACATATTGACACTATTGTCATCTAGGGAGCCAAAAAGAAACCAAAAAAAATGGCCGCAAAGAAAATCCCTCATTGTAGGTATTGTATTGTTTTTGGTAGTAGTATCTGAGCTTCTGTTTGTTTCTAGTGCTAAGGCTTTTCGAAAACGAAGCCTTGTACTTCGAACTGTGTTCGTCGCAATCCTCTTTTTACTTGCTTTGTCACGGACGTTGGACGTTGGTGTTGATTGATATGAGCTCAGTGAAGGAAAAGAAGAGATAGATGGAATATTATTATAGTTGGCTTCGTTGTCTAGATTCGGAAATACTTCTTTTATTATAGGCGTAAGAGGAGTAATATTTTGATCATGTTGAACATCCAAAGGACAATTATCTGTTATAATTACATTGTTTTTTTTTGTAGATCTGATGTGCGTGTACCCGATACCATAGTAATTTCACTACAAGCTGCTTGAATTGTATTCTCAGTTGGCAAGTCATAAACATTATTTTGTAATATAGAAAAGGATGATTCTGAAGAGGATGATATATTTGTGTGGGATTGGTTAGCAAAATTTAATGTATTATGGTCATGCATCAAGTCATCATCATCACCAAATATTTTTTGTTCAAATAAGTCTTAGCAAAGAAGAATCAAGCGAAGGAACTGAGGATTCATCGTCACTAGAGTCATGCAAAATAATAGGAGGCTTCGATGTTAGTTCGTTTTCAGAATCTGACTTTTCTTCACTCTCATCGGAATCGGCATGCTTACTAGGCAAAAGAGTGAAAATTTTAGCAGAGCGTGAGTTTTTTTTAAACTGTTGACAAGCGGAAACAAAATGTTCAACCCAAAACCATAAAAAACAAAACCAAACTAAAAAAAAGCTTATCCCGTGAAAATCTTACTTATTGACAAACTGTATGGATATCTGGCAATGTTCCACCCATGGTACACAATGAAGTGTAACAAAATGTTTAAGTAATTGGCAAAGTTCCACCGGTGGGCCAAGCAAATATTCACAATAATTCCTGTATAATTGACAATGTACCATGGGTGGCACATCAACATTGAAAGCTTTTTAGATGCAAAAGTGTAATTGTAATGGATTAAAATAATACACTCTGTCATGCAGTTGATATTCAAGAATCGAATTTATATAAAATCTGCGGCAGAAATGTTGAAAAACAATTTAAAAAAAATATTTTATTTTGAGCAAAGCGGGCTCCCTCCGTCTCGACGCCATTTTAGCTGTCAAAATGACAGATGGTATTATTGTCACTTAAAAAATCCATTATATACCAAAATTAGAAGATTAAATTAGTAGTTTCTTTTATCATTTATAAATATATATTTTTTCAATTGGAAGCTGTAATTTTTTTTAAGTTATGTACCATGCGTGGTACAATGCCAAATTAAGGGTTAAATCCTACCTTTTATACAAAAACGTATCAGAAGTGTGGGTCTCTGGCCCACTCTGGCCTATAATAGGTACTTGAATCTACGATTGGGGGTTGCGACTTCGAGACTTGCAGTAATAAACGTGTACTGATGTGTCTTTTCTATGGGTTAAATAGAATTGATTTACCTTAGGTAGTTTCTGCAAGGTTTTGGGTTAAAAGGCGTAAAGTGCATTTTTCTATAGCAATAGGTCATCAACGATCATAGGTGTAGGTCAACGCCGGACCTGTAGTCCCAGAATGGAGAATCATCCATATTTGTCATCAATAAAACATGGAGTGTTTCTATGATGCCAAAAAATATATCAATGACAAATTTTAATATGGACAGGTCCTGAAAATTCTCCATTGGGCTACTGTAGACCCTCTTACCTGATGTAAGAGGCGATTAAAGGGGGGACTGGGCGTCGTTGATGACCTTTTCTAGTTATGCAGAACAATGTTTTGTGGTTTAACTCACAGAGAGCGTTGCTGCTCGCCCTCTGGAGTTCCCTCGGTCGGTAAATTGGAATACATGTGTTTTTTGTTAAATATTTCATACCCCTTTCGCTTCATCTACATTCATACATCTTTTCATACATGACCTTCGTTTTCGAGCACTTTTCACGCCACCTTCGGCCAGGACATCATCAATCTGGTCAACATATGTCCCTCTAGGTACTCACCCGGCCCATTACATCACCCATATAAATTTCTTTCGTCAATCGACTTTCATCCATTCTCTCCATATGCCCAAACCACCGAAGCATGCCCTTTTCAATCTTGGTCACTACATCTTCCTTCAAACCGCAACTTTCACTTATCACACTATTCCTTATCCTGTCATTCAATGTCACACCTTTCATGCTCCGCAATGACCGCGTTTCTACGGCATTGACTTTACTTTTATGCTTCTTCTGCCATACCCAACTTTCACTCCCGTACATTAAGGTAGGTGCCAGTACAGCGTCATGGACAGCCAATCTTGCCTTTTTCGACATGAATTGGCTCTCCATAACACTGCGAAGGGCACCGTTAACCTTATTACCCGCACTCACTCATGCTGTATGATATATTATATATTATGGGCTTACCTATAATGATGTTAAAGTGTGTGTGTAAATACTTAAATAAATATTATGCGGTATTTTCATGCTGTGTAACTTTTATAACAGCTTACCACACATTCTAAAGTATCACTTGACATATCCTAAATATAACGGAGAAAGTTTTAAACTACAGTTGAAGGTTCCAATTGGACCAATACACCCCGTTTTACGGTATTTTTTCAGTTAACCAAGTGAACAAACATATTTTTTTTATCGTGGGTAAATCCGTTATGGATACTCCACCGCTGACGGGGAAAACGGCGGGGTAGTTTGGGACTCGCACCCACTAAAACCCTACCGTGACAGTTGGGGTGGTGACACATATTCGCCGTTACCACACGGCTGTATTTCATGTTGACTTTACGTACATCAAATGTACGCTGTATACTGACAAACTGGATTTGTATTTATTTACGTACCGTAAAAACTTACAACTTTGTCCGCTTTTAAAAAAAAATTGCAATTGGTCATTAAATTAGTAGTTACTTTAGGACCATGAAATACAATCTATGTGAATGTGGTAATGTGGTATTACCTAATATTCTATAGTTTTATGTAACTCATATTTCTAAGGAATGCTTCAAAGCCTAGAGCATCGCCGCAAAGTTGCGAGCCTATCTGTCTTCTATCGGGTGCATTTCGGAGAGTGTGCTACGGAGTTGCATAACCTAATACCCCCATCGCGTTTTTACAATAGGACAACCAGGAGAACGGCAAAACGTCATTCATACCAGGTGGATTTGCCATTTACGCGAACCAAACGGTTTGCGTCCACTTTCATAGTGCGAACCGCCAGGATGTGGAACGACTTGCCGGAGTCTGTGTTTCCTGCGCAGTATAGTTTGAAGGTCTTCAAGTCGCGGGTGAATAAGTACCTATGAACAAGTGTGCTCCATCGTAGACCACATCGCTGCTTAACATCAGGCAGGATGGTGGTCAAACGCTTGTTCATAGTGATAAAAAAAAGTGATGAATAAATTGCTTCCAAAGTAGTGGGCAAATTTATCTGCCAATCCTTATAACTTTAAATAGCAAACGTTTTAACTTATGGATACAGCATAAATTTTGGGTAGGTTTTATAGGGAATAGATAAGCAGTGGATTATATTTACACAGTGACATTTTCTGTCTTTCTTCTTGGCTTTCGGCCTTTACCAACCCGTGTCGTCGAAACTAATGCCTTGACGACTTATTCCGAATATCCACCCTAGAAAATACATCCCAGGGTGGATAGTAGGAAAACACACGTTCAAGAATCTTCGTTGTATAAATTAAATCTTCAATAATTGAATCAAACAATACAATAATTGTATGGCAGGGTGGATAATTGAGCGCGCATTTTCCGAATATCTACTCTGGGCTAGATTTTGCAGGGTGGATAGTCGGAATAATAAATAAATACTAAAAACGTTTATGTAGGCAAATTGTTTATTTTAAGTACACAACTGCAAAAAACAGATAAAAACAATAGGTAAGTAATTTAACTAATTAAACACATAAACTGACTTGTGTATAATTATTTTTATATATATCTAAGTATTCTTCCTATGACTGAATTTAAAATTAACAATAATAAGTAAGTATATTTAGCTACATGTATGAAACTTAGAACTAAAAAAAACTACTTTATTGCTTTTATGTTACATTTAGGTAGATAGGTATAATTTTCTATGAAGCAACTGAGCTTTACGAATAATTACATACTTTTTAAGGCGAATTGTTCATTATGCTTATTTTTCTTAATACAAATATAACCCATTCGGGGACAAACCCCGTCTATCTGCGTGATTACATTTACAACTTCTATTGCCTTAAATTTAAGTCCACAAAAGTGTTATAGTCAAATAATTCATGAAACATTTTCGTTCTCCAAATGTGTAAAGACAGTTTTGTTCGAGTAATACACTCTAGAAAAGCCCAGAGTGAATAGTAGGAAAATGTCCGTGTATGATTGTATTCCAGTCTGACCCACCGCACGATAAACTGATTCTTCATTCCATAACTCAGAACAAAAACAACTTCAAATCCTAAACTGATATCATCATTATAGTCTATTTTTTAATGTGGCGGACTAATTTGACAGTTCCTATGCGAAAAATATGATCGATTTATTCCTATGTAAGTTAAACTGAAAGTTGAATATCAACATTTAAATATTGTCATAGCGTATAATATACTCTAACTTGATTGCAACAGAGCACAAAATTGTGTTAATAGGAACTGTGAAAGTGGTTCGTCAAATTAAAAAATAGACTTTACATTATCATTATTATTGTTGTATAAATTTTATTCTATTACTTTTATAAATAGGTACACACATCAAAAGTGTTTAGGGATCATGAACATTTTTAGCTCTAAAAAAAACTCATTTATTTAAGTCAAATCTAATCTTCTGGATTGGTCTCCTACTTAATTAATTCCCCATGCCTGTATGCCTTATCACCACATTTTGAATGAATTCAGTTTTTGTAAAATACGTGAAATTTAACCAATTCTAAAATGTACTTGCTAAGTTAATATTTACTTTACTTTGCAATGCCCTTACAGGGCGTCATGATTGTTCTACAAATATTGTAACATCAAAGTGTACCATGGTGCAATAAATATACTGAATTACATAGTATAAAACAAAGTCGCCTCCCGCTGCCTGTCTCTATGTATGCTTAAATTTTTAAGAATACGCAACGGATTTTGATGCGGTTTTCTTTAGCAGATAGAGTGATTCTTGAGGAAGGTATAATACATACATATAATAGCAGAAAAACACTGTCAATTTTGTATATTGGATAAACAACGTTTGCCGGGTCAGCTGGTTTAAAAAAAAACGAGACAAGGAAAACATGCAGGAGTGAAAGAGTAAGAGACAATATCTTCTGTCTCTTACTACGTATCAGGGTAAATCTGGATCCAAACTGTCAAATTAGTAGTAAAAGTGACAGTTCCGATCCAGAAGTACATCATTTTCCAAACATTTTAGTGGAAAATAGACAGACTGAAGGTGGTACGCGGCTTGCTAGTCTACTTGTGTCTATATTCCTATGAATAATATATTCCTAATAATAATTTAAACCGGGTGAAACGGCGCGAAATTAACCAAAGACAAGCATTCAGCTTACCTTCGTTATTTTGCCCGACGTCTCGACAGATATACGACACGCTCGCTTGTCAATAGTTTTAAGACAAATTATGTTTAAATGAAATGAATGAAATTATGCAGAAATGTGAAATAAATAAATTATTATTATTTTGTTAATTTCACACTTTTGTAACATGTAAATAAACAATTTACTGTCACCTGACTGACTGTTAACATCTGTCATGACCAAGAAGGTCTGAAACTTGAAACTTTTGGATTTTGTTTTATGGCATGTCAATCCATACAATTTGACACTGAATGGTTGAAAATACTGATGACCCGTCAATTTCAAAATCAGTCCTGGACGAGCAATTGCTGGCATGAGAGCGTTGTATGCGCGGATCAAACAGAACTAGAATAGACTTGCAAGTCGCAGCGTGAAACTTCAATCGGTCTCTTTTCCACAAATATTTGTGGAAAATTATCTACTTCTGGACAAAAAAAAATTAATACACTTCACGCCTTTTAATCCCAAAGCGGTGTAGGCAGAGGCATTTCCAATGCCCACGGTTCACTAACGTGACAAGGGGTGAGCCCATCGCCGTTATAGGGTTCACACACCTTGTGGTGTGCGGGTTTCATCACGGTGTTGTACTTCACCGTACGAGCGTTGCGTTGCGTACATTGGCTCTGAAAAAGAGTCCCATTGGTACACGTCCAGCTTCCGGACTCAAATCCGCGACCTCTCGGCTACAAGTATCCGATCAACTGGACCACAGACGCTCTCTGGACAAACTGTCACTTTTACTACTAATTTCACTGTTTGGATCCAAATTCACCCTGATACGCAATAAGGGACAGAAGATTTTTTTTCTTACTCTTTCACTCCTGCATGTTTTTCATATGATTGTCTCTTTTTATTCTTAACGTCAGTTAAGGATTGCCGTTCTAGTTGTTTTTGGTCCGAGTTCTTCTGGATGTAAACTGTCACGTTTACTACCCGTTTGGATCCAAGTACTCATCAGTTCACAGTTAGTTTAACTCTGGCTGGTATATACACACATCAAAAGTGTCTAGGGATCAAGTACATACATTTTAGAAGATTGCAATCAAGAATATATTTTACAAAAACTGAATTCAGTCATAATTTATTCAAAATGTGGCGGTAAGTCATTGATACAGGCATGGGGAATTATGTAGAAGACCAATCCAGAAGATTACATTTGATTTAAATAAATTAGGTTTTTATTTTAGAGCTAAAAATGTTCTTGATCCCTAGACACTTTTGATGTGTGTACAATGACGTCAGTCAAAGATAAAATAACTGTGAACAATCTGTATTATCACTTAGTACGGGACAGAAAATATTGTCTTACTCTTTCACTCCTGCATGTTCTTAATATTGTTGTGTCATTTTATTTTAAACGTCAGTTTTAATAAGTCTGTTTGTTTTTTGTCTGAGGTTGTACAATGATTCTCCTTTCCCTGGATTCGTTAGCTGAACAATCCAAAGAAAACGTGTAGGGGCTACATGTCTACATTTTTAAGGTTCGAGCCGCTGTGCTCGGGCAAATCATTCTTTATAAGCAACGTTCCTATGGGAACAAAGGACTTGTCACGGGAGCGCAACCTCTCCATTTCTTCCTTCAACTTCTCAAGAACGGCGAAGTTGGGCTCGTTATGCTGCGCCTTGTCTTGAAGCAGTGTTATCTGTTGCTCTTCCAACTTCTTCTCCTTGCAGCTTTTGACTGATCGCGAGCCGTACAGCCGGAGCAGAGAGCCCCACGTCTTGACGTGCGGGTGGAGTAACTGAAGAAAAAAAACCAAGACAATATTGTTTAATCTGCAGGACAAGAAATACACGACATAGAACGATTTAGAACCTCAATGCCGACTTTCTCCAAAATGAATACTTATTAAACTTTTCGTACAACTTGTCTCGTTATGCCAATATTTTTACACTGAATGGCGACTTTTTATAATAATAATAATAAATTCATTTATTTCAGGTAACTTAAGAATAGTAACAGATGTTAAATACTAATTCTAGGACCCATATAAATAAATACCTTATACCTATAAATATATATACTATAATAAACTTAAAACTAAGGCACACGCGACGTTGATTTATTGTGAATCCTTACAAAAAATAATAAAGTTGGCACATTGACTATTTGTCATTGGAAACAAATAAAGAATAGGCTTTGACGGATTGTTGGCAATAGTCGGCGTTCAGCAGGGGCGGTACGTCCATAGAAGCAAATAAGCTCTGCATACCCTGGCAAATTGACTAAAACAATTAGCGTAGTTAGGTATCTATAACACATTTAGTCGTCACGTAGGTACTGTAAATTAGGCAATTTATCTATAACAGACTTTCGGTTATTTAAAATGTGTATCGAAAACACAAATTCGCTCTAGACCAATCAAAACACTAATCTTTCATTAATCTATTCTTCCGCGTGTCAACGAAAACAAATTCGTGCAATGTTGCATCATCGTTCCATCGATAGGTAACACAAATTTCGCCTCAACCAATCAAAACATAGTATTTAGCGCATCAACGAAAACAAATTCATGGGACGTTGCCGCTTCGTTGCATCGTCTAGCCCGGGGAAGCTGCTAGACCTCAAGCTTCCTATTTTTTCTCTTTCTCTGTATACATCCCTTTCACCTCGGTCTATTAGCGCGGAGCGTTACTATGAAAAATATGGAGAAATTTACGCCACAGCGTAAGCGCAGCTTCTTCCGCGATTTTTCATACATTATTGGAATAATAAGGGCTAGAATGCTATGACAGCAGTGCGTAAATATGTGCGACAGAGAATGAGTGATGTGTGAGCGAGCGAGAGAGATGAGCCGGCCATGTTGACATATTGCAAGTTTTGTTTATTTATATTGGAGTATGCATTGTTTTAGGTTATGTATTCGCGCCTTTTTTAATAGAATAATTAAATTAGACAAAAATGGAGACTAAGGTGTGAAAGTGATGTGTGTAAAAGTGTTTGTTTACAAATGTGGGTCGATTCTCTGAACTAAATATGAGTGAAAAGTGCAGAGTCGCGGACGAATTTCGCCGGGATTGTTTTTATTTGAACTTGGAGCAAACACAAGGTATTATGAGGTAGTTTCTTGTTTTTTTAGTGTATTTACTTAGTTAGGCAGAATAAGGTTATTATGTAGTGCTTTGGGAAGAGGAAGGCATCCACATTCCACAACGATCTGTTCAGTTCTACCTACTTAATGTTATTTTAGTGTCGTATGTACCTACTCATAGGAGACAGCTTACCCTGATGAAAATTTCACGGCCCGCCACTGGCGTTCAGTGATCTGTGGGAAGCAAATTTGACAATGTTGGCATAGCGGAACAAGTTGTAAGAAATGTCTAAAAAGTTGTAATTTTGGAGAAATTCGCCATTAAGGTACTAAATTGATGGATTAGAGCAGAAATAATATATGATTGAATTAGTATTTATAGATTTAATTAGCGAAACAACATGTACACAGAATGACGAGAGAATAACAGATAAAAATAGGTAAAGCAACCAAGTTAGAGTGCAAGTGCAATCAACAGTAGCGCCATTGGTGGCATGATCATGTACTAACATGACATTTCAAATTGGTTGGTTTATACTTTAGTTCTAACATAAATCAATAGAACAAATACGCGCTCTGATTGGCTGATATGTCACGTGGCATGCGACTCAGCTTGTTTCAACAAACCGCTGACAGGTATGCGGTTTTAAGTACTTGTTGGATGTGTTTTATTTATACACATATCAAAAGTGTCCAGGGATCAAGAACATTTTTAGCTCTAAAAAAATCTAATTTATTTAAATCAAATCTAATCTTCTGGATTAGTCTCCTACCTAATTCCCCATGCCTGTATCAATAACTTATCACCACATGTTGAATAAATTATGAATGAATTCAGTTTTTGTAAAACATATTCTTGATTGCAATCTTCTGAAATGTACTTGATGCCTAGACACTTTCGATGTGTGTATTAAGTGAGCATACTTCGTCGTCTGATTGTATAAAAGTTCGATCAGGCCCGGGGGCATTGTATTTTGGGCGTGTAGAGCACACGGATAGTAGACTTATTTACACAGGTTTGTTTTTATTTAAACATCCTAGATAGTTATTATTAATATATTATTTACGTATGGATGGTACTCTCTCTCTGAGCGAAGGCAGAATACCAGTTCATGTCACGGGCAACTGTGACATCATGCTGAGCCCGAGGCTCATTTTTCGTTGGACAAATGCAGAATGCATTCTTTCATGTCATGCTACAATTATTTATGGGGTTTAATGTAAAAATGTATTCTTATTACTATTATTTTTATTATTATTTTTTTTGTTTTTGTTATCTTAATGTGTGTGTTGTATTTGTTTATTTACTATATAAAAATAAGTCGGGTTTTCCTCCCTGACGCTATAACTCCAGAACGCACGAACCGATTTCCACGGTTTTGCATTCGTTGGAAAGGTCTCGGGCTCCGTGAGGTTTATAGCAAAGAAAATTCAGGAAAAAATTCAACAGAAAAGCGGGTAAACGTAACGAACCCATCTGGTGGCGAAACGGAGTTCGCCGGGTTTGCTAGTCGAAAATAAAGTTATGTCTATGTCTATGGATGAAAGTCGATTGACGAAAGAGATTTATATGGGTGATGTAATGGGCCGGGTGAGTAGAGGTCGCCCCAGAAGGACATATACAGACCAGATTGGTGATGTCCTGGCCGAAGGTGGCGTGAAAAGTACTCGAAACCGGAGGTCATGTATGAAAAGATGTATGAATGTATATGAAGCAAAAGGGGTATGTCAGGATCGTGACAAATGGAGATCTGTAGTCTCTGCCTACCCCTCTGGGAGACAGGCGTGAAGTGTATGTATGTAGTGTATGTATTTGTCGAATGTAGGAAGTGGAAAGATGTGCCATGGTTCGTTTTGTAAGGGTTCCAAAGTTGCTCACTAGATGGCGTTGGTAGTAATTCTGGATGGCGCTATCGATATATCAAACGGTTGGCATATATACCGAGAGGTGATATTTTTTGGAATATACTCATACTCATATAAACACAACTGGAGGTTTTATTTACTACGGGAAAATCCTACCGCGCCCTTGGGGACCTGAGTTATCGTTGTACATGGTCCTTCGAGCCAACCGTTTGATATATCGATAGCGCCATCCAGAATTACTACCAACGCCATCTAGTGAGCAACTTTGGAACCCTTACAAAACGAACCATGGCACATCTTTCCACTTACTACATTCGACATACCGCCCACCAAGGGCACTATGAAGTGTCCTTCAGATAAACACATACGGGCCTACTCTATAAAGATGTAGGTGCACTTACAATATAAAAAAAACAATCTTAATACTAATAAACATTTTTAACTTAATTCTAATCAGACACAGGTAAAATACATAGTTTATTCATGGGTCGTTTGACCACAGAATCCTTAGTTTTTATAGATACAACTCTACAAACTTGATCCAGTCCTGGATGGAGAGCAACAATTCTACCATAGAGCCATTTACAAGGTGGCAGGTTATCTTCCTTTACGACAACGATTTCATTCAGTTTTGGTTGTTTAATTTGATCTGACCACTTATATCTATGTAAGAATTTAGACAGGTATTCATTGGACCATTGCTTCCAAAAGTCTTGTAGCATTTTACGAGTATATTGCCCCCTTCTGAGCGATCCAACATTACATGTTTCGTAATCATAATCAGGTGCTGTTATCAAGGCTTCGCCCACTAAAAAATGACCTGGTGTTAACACATTTTGTACACCGCTGTCATCAGTAAGAACCGATATCGGTCTTGAATTAAGACACGCCTCGACTTCCGCCAAAACCGTAGCCATCTCTTCATATGTGAGCGTTGTATTTCCAATCACTCTTTTCAGGTGGTATTTAACCGACTTTATTCCGGCCTCCCATAGTCCACCGAAGTTGGGTGCATGTGGGGGTATAAAATGCCAATTACACCCCTTAGTGGCCAGAGAGTCTGCAATCTCCGATATAAATTTATCGTGTTCCGCGTTTTTTGTTTTTGTTATCTTAATGTGTGTGTTGTATTTGTTTATCGAAAATAAAGTTATGTCTATGTCTATTTATTACAGTAGTAGTAGTATAAACAGTGTTTACTCACTTGCAGTATGGCCTGCGAGGCTCTCTGCTTGGCGGTTTTCTTGTTCTTGCAGACGACGGTGGCCGTGTGCTTGCCGACGCGCATCGTCAGCTCGATCTTCTGGTACTCCAGCTCCTTCATCTGGTGATGCATCAAGGTAAACGATCATGTATACAATACTTCTGTGTAAATGGACCCCGAGCGATGGTCTTAGAAACGTTGTTGGGCTCGTCAATATGGACAACTTTTACTATGGTGACAAAGCGTTTTTCATATGCAAAATTTAGCTTCCATGTGTACATTTATTGTGTTAAGTATGTTTTGTGATGGTTCAACATGGATCTTGTTAGGGCTCCGAACAGTTCGGAGAGCGCTAACTTACACACATCAAAAGTATCTAGGGATCAAGAACATTTTTAGCTCTAAAAAACAATCTAATTTATTTAAATCAAATCTAATCTTCTGGATTGGTCTCCTACCTAATTCCCCATGCTTGTATCAATGACTTGTCACCACATTTTGAATAAATTATGAATGAATTCAGTTTTTGTAAAATATATTCTTGATTGCAATCTTCTAAAATGTACTTGATTCCTAGACACTTTTGATGTGTGTGTAACAAATTGCCTACAAAAAAAAATTTAATTTAAACTACACATGGTTTGTAAATCATCAAATATTTTACTACGCACTGAATGAGTACATATACAACGTGTAAAGGAATAAGCGTTACAACCATTCCACACCAGGTGTATCTTTTCGTAAGTACTATATACGTGACTATTAAAAAAATATTTAACTAATATTTCAGAAGTTATTATTTTACTTACGAATGCGTGATTATTTTCTAACTCTATGCCGGTCCCGGCGACGCGGGCGTGGCGCAGCGGGTCTAGGGCGACGACGCGCTTCGAGGTAGATAGGTTACAAGGAGTAGGTAACTAACTGCCTGTCTCGGTACACTCGCACTGTTTCACTGACATTATCACCACATTGAGCTCTTACTACGTACTATTTCATGGTACTTTGTTAGAATAGCGATACAACATTGTCAAAACACATTGTTTGTATCACACTCGTGCGCGGAAACTTGAAAAAAAATACATCCATCTGCATGGGCACGCGCCGCTCGACTAATTAATGGGTCAAGGACACACTAGCTCGCGCTACAACCCCCTCACTCCCTGCCCCGCCACCCCAACCCGCGAGCTCAAGCAGCATGCTGTGTGTAGGTATGTAACGCGAAGTTCGTTGATTTAGGAAAGTACCTATCTACTTAATAGCTTATCTGTTAAGAAAGGGCAAGACAAAAACATACCAAATGTAAAAAATGTAACCTATGTTATATTGTGCTGAAATGGACTCTACTCCTGCTGCTGAGTATGCAGTTTCATGGTTGCTACGTTTATTCGTTTACACGTTGTATATAAAATTTCCATGTCACAATGTTAGTTACTGTGTACTTTTGATATGTGTTTGTTTAGATGGAGGCCGGGAGTGAGCGTACCTCAGTGTGTATGTGGCTCTCCCCGGAGCCGAAGTTGCGCAGTAGACAGGTGCGCAGGATGGCGTGGGGCGCGGGCTCGCACGTCACGGCGCAGAACTCCGTGATGCGCGGGTCCTCGATGCCCACGTAGTCGAAGAACTGACAACACACACACGTCCAACGGTCATCACATCATTCTTCACATCAACACACGACAAACAATACTCAATGATCTATTGCGTTTCACAATGGTTGTCTAGTTGACCAGATTGGTGATGTCCTGGTGGAAGGTGGCGTGAAAAGTACTCGAAACCGGAGGTCATGTATGAAAAGATGTATGAATGTAGATGAAGCGAAAGAGGTATGTCAGGACCGTGACAAATGGAGATCTGTAGTCTCTGCCTACCCCTCTGGGAGACAGGAGTGTATGTATGTTTCACAATGGTAAATCGCATTAGATGGTAAAAAATATATAAATATAAGTACAGCATTGTGGACCCTGATGGGCACAGCAAAAACAACAAATCGCTCGTTTAATGCAACGACGCGATATTTCACAATATTTTGTTATTGTGAAAAGAATCCTTAGTAATAGTAATAAGATTGTTATTTCAACAGTGTCACATTCTGAGATATCGCGTTGTTGCGTTAATTAAATAATGGAATTGACGCCGTCAGCGCTAAAATGGCCTAAGCAACAATTTTTAATATTCCGACTTAAGTACTTTTAAATCTACTAAAAATATGTTAAAATAAAATCATTCATGTTAAAAATCCATTATTTTAATTACAAAAAATAAACATTTGGCCAAAAATAAGTTTCCATAAAATATCTACACACATAAGTCAAACTCATTATTCTAAAAACTCGTATATCTCCATAATGATTGGTCTAGGGTTAGGTCACTTTAGCGCTGACGGCCTCAAATATAAAAAAATAAAAATAAAATAAATACACTTCACGCCTTTAATCCCAAAGAGGGGTAGGCAGAGGCACTTGCTAAAGCCAATACCCACGGTTCACCAAGCGTATTTAACCCAACGTGACAGGGGGTGAGCCCATCGCCGTTATAGGTTCACACACCTTGTGGTGTGCGGGTTTCATCACGATGTTGTCCTTTACCGTACGAGCGTTGCGTTGCGTACATAGGCTCTGAAAAAGAGTCCCATTGGTACACGTCCAGTAGCCGGACTCGAACCCGGGACCTCCCGGTGACAAGTCAAATGTCCGACCAACTGGACCACAGACGCTCAAATTTAATGTCAGGGTATATCAGATTTGGCCATTTTACAGAACAGCATAAATGTATACCTCAATATTGTTCACCAGGTGCGAATATAATCAAATCCAAGCTCTATTCGCGTCTATGTACCCGGTAAACAATATTGAGTTATAATGTCTGTGCGACAATGAGAGATTTGACGGGCCCGATGGTGTAGTGGTCAGCATGTCTGCCTCTATTCCGTAGGGTCGTGGGTTCGATGCATTAGCTACTTAACATGGGATGAAGTCGATGTGTGTTGTCGTAAAATATTTATTTATTTATGAGCGTGAATTTATTAGATAAATATCAATATTTTCATACATAAACTGACAATTCCAAAGTCATCTATCTTCAATCAATCTTCATTCACTAACCGTTTTAAAAAACAATAAATATTGATTGTCCTGTTCAACTGTACCTACTCACCGAGTCATCAGTCTCCTCAGTCTGTTCTGTGTCGAGCTTCATGTGAGGTATGAGTATGGCGATGGACTCCCTCGCCGCGTTGGCCTTGGCCGCCCGTTTCGAGGAACCTCGACCCACCCCGTACTGCATACCACCGATGTATACCGTCGCTTGGTACGGGGTCGTGGCGTTCTCTGTTAGTTCACAGTCAGTATTATTGAAAATATTGACAGCCGTGTCAATTTTCTTCTGCCTATTGTTTAACTCAGTTGCCTAACTGGCTTGCACTCGCTTAAAAGAAAGTCTGAGGATATTTGTTGCTCTTCTAAGAGTGTGCCCTATTCATGATTTCTCACCACCCCAGCCCAACTTTTCCCGTCATGGGGGTCGTAAGAGGCGACCGAGGGAGCTCTCCAGAGGACGGGCAGCAGCGCTCTCTGTGAGTTAAACCACAACACCACTGCGATCGCCAACCCGCCTGCCAAGCGTGGCGATTACTGGTATTACACCCCAAATGACGGATCACATTGGGGGAGGCCCTCGTCCAGCAGTGGACGTTATGTGGCTGATGATCATTATGAAAAATATTGACAGTGGTGTCAATCTTCTTCTGCCTATTGTTTAACTCAGTTGCCTAACTGGCTTGCACTCGCTCTAAAGAAATTCTGAGGATATTTTTGTGGCTCTTCTAAGAGTGTGCCCTATTCATCTTTACTTTCGCGTCATGATTTCTCACTGATCGGAAAATGCTTGCAGAGTCCCACGTCCTTCATCATTACTTATTACTAATCTTAAAAGAGGTCGTTATTAGTAGTATTCCTTTTTTTGTTTAAAATTGGTTTGATATTATTATTGGTTTTTGGTTTTGATACATGATCATACATTTGTAATTTATTTTTATTTTTTAGCATGAAGATTTAGCATCTAAAACTAAAACGTCATGCAAAAAAATTTAAAAAAAGAAATCGCTCCAAGAGGACAATGTTATATCTATGATGCAACACTAACACAATGTTAGAATTAATTACTTTTCCACATAATATGTACAATCAATATACTAAACTATCTACCACATTCGTTTTATTTATTTCCTGTAAAAAACACATTATGAGTGTATCAGAAATGCGACGATTTGAATTACTGTTTTAGTTATAATATATCGAATAGTTAGAACAAAAAGGACCAGGAACCAATACGAAACATGCGGCTTTTTAAATTTAAGTTTTTTATATTAAGGTTCAATGTTTAACCGACTTCAATTCAAAAAAGGACGAGATTTTTTTATGTTTGGACGTCTGTATTTTTTTTTATGTGTGTTACCTCAGAACTTTCGCCTGGGTGAACCAATGGGGATTGTTCACATTTTTAAGTGGTGTTTTTTATAGTATTTTCTGAAAATATAGACCATTTTAAGAAACTAATTTGAATATTTTTGTATAAAATTGTCTAATTACATTTTAATTAATTTTTAAAGCTTAGACCGGAAATACGTCATCATTGCGTTGAAAGAACACCGTCATCGTAGCCAGAAAAAAATAACATGATTGACACATCTATAAAATGACAGTGACTGTCAACCTACATAATATTACGTAAACAAGAACCGAATAAAATAGGTAGGTTTTCAAAATATTTGCAGTTTGTTTTGTTACTCCCTTCTGTCACAGCTGTCACACGACAAACTTCAATCAGACTTGGCACTTCGGTTACTTTTTTTGCTTTGGAATACATTCCTATGGGCTGAGCTATGACGTCATAGTCTTCAAAAAAAGTTTAACTTAAAAGTTGAAAATAATTTCAATCCATGAATATTTTGTAAATCTGATTCTTGATAATGGTTAATTAAGGCTATTCCTCGAAATGGTTTTCGAATTGGACATCTTGAGAAAATTATGAACAATCCCCATTTCGATGTTTTTTTTTTATTTGAAAGCTGATGCTTCCCGTTCGGTACCATATAAATTTGGTTCAGTTCCGACAATGGCATCCATGAGAAAACCACACATATGTCAAAATTTACTGGTAACTTTTTTGGTTCTTTTTCTTTGTTTGTATTGCGTCACTACTGTTCTAACTGAACGATATGTGGTGATCGTACCTAACTGTTGGAACTCGTAGACTGGTTGCTGGTTTAGCGCGCGACGCACGTACTCGTGGAACACGGAGAGGTAGCTGCGTCCGTTCATGTTCATCACCCAGTCGCGCTTGTCGCCCTTAGCCATGAGCCCTAGCACGCCTGAGGGATTCATTGATTGACTGTTTGATTGATTGCAATATTCATTTTAACACTTAGACTAAGTTTTTGGAGGGGTTATACGGGAAGATTTGCACATTTGACAAGATTCAAATGGCTTCTTTATGTGTCACTAGCTTTCCGCCCGTGTGGACTTCGGTTATATTGCCGTATAAAGGACAACTATAAGAAAACTTATGATTCCTACTTAAAAATCTAAGTTTCCCTCGGGTACATAAATTTTTTCCGGGATAGAAAGTACCCCATTATTTAATCCGGACTTGCTAACTTTACGTATGAAAAATTTCAAAGCAATCGGTTCAGTAGTTAACGGCGTGAAAGCGGAACAAATAAATAAACAAACTCACTTTCCGATTTATAATATTAGTAAGGAAGAAAGGATTTTCAAAATTAATTTTTCGCTACAATTATTGTGTTCATATAAAGCTAATGAGTTTGTGTACCTGTATTGTTGGCAGTGTCGGGCTTGTTGGGCGCGGGGATAGTGATGAGCTTGGTGCCGGCGGGCAGCGCGGGGTGTTGCTGGAGAGCGTTGCTCGCCTTGCCGTAGCGGTGCCGGTCGGCCCAGCGACTGCAACACGCGAACAATTTCTCCGTAATACCTACTAGGGTCGACGTTTCAGTTACTACTAGGCTACCACTTTCCGGGACATTCCCACCCACTTTCCCACCACTGTGATTCCTGTTAGAGCCAGGATCTATAGCGGCATCCAGAATAGATAAGAGCTCAATCAGTGACGACTGGGCTAGATCCTCCTAGCCTTCTGTCTTGGATCCCACATCATCAACATCATCATCGGCCCATATTTGTCCACTGCTGGGCATAGGCCTCTCCAATTGCACGCCACTGTGATCTGTTTTCGGCTTCTCGCATCCAGCTTGGATCCCACATAGTTATTAAACTAAAGACGGCATAGAAATAAGAGGAAAAAATATATAATATATGCGCTGCATTGCAATGCATACGTACTAGGCTGCCAGTCTTAATATCTTGAGTCGGGTTGGCTTGGTCCAGCCAGGTGTTCACGGCTTTTCAGTCTGTTCCGGTTATAATAGAATTTATGCTCGCGATAGACTGATACAAAAACTGAATTCAATCACAATTTATTCAAAACGTGGTGATAAGTCATTGTTACAGGCATGGGGAATTAGGTAGGAGACCAATCCAGAAGATTAGATTTGATTTAAATAAATTCGATTTTTTTTTTGAGCTAAAAATGTTCTTGATCCCTAGACACGTTTGATGTGTGTATATAAAATGAAGTATCTTACACGAATTGCAAAATGTTGATGGTCTTGAACTTGAAGAGATTTTTGCAGTAGTCGTTGAGCTGCTCCGGAGTGAGGAATTGTGTCTTCCAGCTGGTCTCCACTGTCTCCACGCGCGGGGGCGCCATTACTATGCCACCTGTAAATTAATTGTTAAAGGAAATTATTCTTATTACTAGCTCTCCATGCTGATCTGGGATTTAAACAGAATGCATCAGCTGCCTCTTTCTACTTGACATGACGTGTGGTATCTTGAGATTTAGGCAAAAAAAAAACTAGGCTAAAATTAATAGTTTAAACCGGATGTTACGGCGCGAAATTAACCAAAGACAAGCATTCGGCTTATTTCGCTATTTGTCCGACGTTTCGACACAGTTACATGTGTCGGGGTCGCGAGCTGACTGGCGCACCGTAACACCCGGTTTAAACTATTAACCTTTTGACCGCCGGAGTACTAATTTCATTTTCACTATTTTCAATTCTATTCTGATGATCGTAAGCTTCAAAATCACTTGTCGATTGTGTCTGATTTATAAGACATTGGCGTTGAAAAGGTTAATACACACATCAAAAGTGTCTAGGGATCAAGTACATTTTAGAAGATTGCAATCAAGGATATATTTTACAAAAACTGAATTAATTCATAAATTTATTCAAAATGTGGTGATAAGTCATTGATACAGAAATGGGAAATTAGGTAGGAGACCAATCCAGAAGATTAGATTTGATTTAAATAAATTGGATTTTTTTAGAGCTAAAAATGTCCCTGATCCCTACACACTTTTGACGTGTGTATAATGTCAGTGCGCGTTTCTTTAAAAAATAATTTAGGCTAAAATTGTAACTGAAAGCCCACATTAGCATTTTAAACTCAGGGTCTGTTCACCCCCTTTCTCATGCTGATCTGGGATGTAAATGGAATGCACCAGCTACTTTTCTGCCTGACATGTCCTACGAGCCGACCATGGTATCTGGATATTTAAGTTTATTTACGCCATGAGTCCATCCCTTTCGGGAATCTCGGACGTGTATAGGTACAAGCTGTCTCGGCAATATGAGAAAATTTATTTAATAACCTACCAATTATTTTCTCAGATTTACACACTTCTTACCTGGTAGCACCACAGGTTCAGCCGCCCTGTCCAGCTCCTCCTCCAAAGCTGCCGCCCTCGCTTCTTCTTCAGTCATTTTATTACTTTCCGTTGCATTATCTTTGTCAATTTCTTTTGAATTGGCATCATTATTTTCTACAGCATTATCTGTGTTTTCATGGTTATTTACTATACTGTTTTCTTCTTTTTCTGTGTTTTCATGATTATTTACTACACTGTTTTCTTCTGCTTCTGTGTTTTCATGATTATTGACTACATTATTATCTTTAACGACGTTAATATCCGAAGTTACGATCTCTTCTACTTCTTTTACGTCATCACATTCCATTTTATCACAAACAACTTCACTAGAATCGTCAATTACATTTTGTTCTCCATTACTATTATCACTGAATGGACACTTCAGTTCTGCAGATTTATGACCTTTAACTTCATCTAATTTTTCGGTATTTTTGCATTCGTTCGATTGTGACGGTTTATCAGATTTTCCTACTTCACTATTTGTACTGATATCTGTATTTGTTCTAACAGTCGCAAGTTGCAAAGTCTTTATTTTATGATTGTATATGGGATTAGGCGTAGTATTCTTTACACTGTTACGCCAAGTGCCACTTTTGATCTTCTCTTCTATTCTTCTGTCTATTTCCTTTTGTTTCTCTTCTTCTTCTAGACCCTTCCTGTAAGCGAGGCACGGTATTGCGCTGATGGGTATTTCGTGCCTCTGGAATATAATGCAATACTCGTATATATGTATATATGTATAAGCAATATAAATGGAATGTATAGAACATAAAATGTTTTATTGCAAAAAAATATAGAGCGTATAAATTTCATACGCGAATTCTTAACATATAGAACCTACATACATGAGTACGTATAGAATGTGCAGAACTAATTAACAAGTATACAGTGTCAAAAACCTATTGCACCGACAAATTAACTAAGCCTGTCCCACTCTCGTAGATGCATCGCTCGGGGATTGCGGCCTCAAACGACGTGCATTGTCGGTTTCGTTACTACTATTTCACTTTGGTCCTTACTAAAACAGCGATGGATATAGCTTTACGATGTGCTGCAGACCGATGCAACTACGAGAATGACGGGCCCGTTGGTGTAGTGGTCAGTATGTCTGCCTCTGCTCCGTAGGGTCGTGGGTTCGATTCCCACCGCTGACTTGTGAGGTGCTTAGGTGATGAGCTTTTAAGCACTTGTTGGATGTGTCTGGGTGTTTTATTTATATAAATATTTATTTATACAAGTAAATATGTAAATGACAAAAAATATATAAGTTATTTACTTATATATCTCATTGTCTGATTACCATAACACAAGTGCTTTAGCTACTTAACATGGGATGTGTGTGTGTTGTTGTAAAATATTTATTAAGAATTGCTACACGAATATTCTTTGTAACGTTGACTAATGAGGTTTAACAGTGTAACAGGGCGTCCTCAGTGCACGAATGAATACGATGCGATCCGATGCCATCCCATACATTTTGACGTTTGTCACGTGACATTTTCTGTCAAAATGTATGGGACGCATCGGATCGCATCGTATTCATTCGTGCACTGAGGACGTGGGATAAATATTAGGCTTTAATATTATTTAATTATTAATTTATTTAGCAAAATTCCTATCTCAGAATCGCTGTACATTAAAAGACTTACCCTGGACTTCCCCTTGCCAATGAAGTAGGGCTTAGCGAGAGTGCAGACTCGAGTGGGCCGGTGCAGGTACACCGGCATTCCGCTGTAGTGGGGCACAGTGATCCAATCCAATGGTAACACCTCAAACTTGTTCGTGCCCTTCTCTGTCAATATGAAGAGATTCCCAGCGAGGGCATTGTCGTACTGAATCAGATATTCGTATTACGAGATACAAAAGTTGAACGCAACTAATTTGAGATGCGTTCACGTCATCAAGCTCACAAAAAAATAATGTGCCAACAATAAATTTAAGATAAACATAAATATCAAATTGCAGTTGAGAATGCGGACGATTTTTACTATACAGTGTGGCTTCGATTCCCGTGCTGAGTGCAGGTTATTTTTTAAATGTATGAATGCAGTTTTTCTTGTTATTAAAATGGATGACATGGTTCCTAAGAACAAATCGTCATAATTCTATTGAATGTCACCGCGACACAGGTTCGCCTAGTGCGGTGATTAAAGAAACTCGTCGTACAATCTGGCTAGCGAGACGTATCGCAAACTACCCTACATAATAATTAAAAAAAAAAAAAAAATTGTTGCTGTGTACATTGTAACTAGTTTTTTAATAATAAATTATGTTTATGTGTTATAGTTTTATACTTTCCCATACTGACCGATTTGAATAAGCCACCCTGTATAGAGGTAGGTATTCGTTTTATAGATTGAATACTCATTCAGTACTTACTGAAATATTTCAAAAATCTTACCTTCTAAAACAATCTTCTGTCGAGTGACGTACGGTTTCTCTTTGGGCTTGGGGGCACCACGGTAATCCTGAGGGAGATCCTCCTCCAACATTTTATCAATATCCTCCTCAGGAATGCCCTCGGATTTTCCTGAAATTCACATGTAAAATTGTGTCTGCATTCATACATAATTACTACATTTCATATTTCTCAATGGGCAATTTTCTGGGCCGTTGTTTCTCTTATTATAACAGGTGGCGCTAGCTGTATCAGGGGGACAAATGTCAACGAAATGACCAACTTCAAGCAGTCGGTGTTGAAGGTGACAGTAAACATTTTTATTGTTTGTTTACATGTTACAAAAGTGTCTGAAGTTGAAGTAACTTACTCAAATAATAAAAAACGTATTAAAATATAACGGACAGAAGTCACCCTGAATACCTAGTAGCGACATCTAGATAAAGATTTTTTTGAGTTTGAAAGTTCCCCATTAACGACGTAAATGTTAAGATAAGTACATTTTATCTAATAATGTCCTTTCATTCACCAGCATTTGAATACTACGAAAGTTTGGATGGATGGATGGATGTTTGTCCTTCTTTCACGCAGAAAGTACTGGACGGATTTTGATGAAACTTGGCAGTATTGTAGCTTATAAACTAGAATAACATATATATATATATGTATTTTTTTTCTTCTTATTTCTATACCGTCTTTAGTTTAATAACTATGTGGGATCCAAGACAGAAGGCTAGGCCCCTCCGGGATCTAGCCCAGTCGTCACTGATTGAGCTTTTGTCTATTCTGGTTGCCGCTGTAGATCCTGGCTCTAACAGGAATCACAGTGGTTGGAAAGTGGGTGGGAATATCCCGGATAGAATAACATATAGTCTATAAGTATATTGAAAAAAAAAAACACATCACATTTGCACATCGTTCTTACGGTTAAGGAAAACGTCGGCATAAAGCGTTATAGGATCAGCAGTTCTAAGTTCACCACCAATCACGTTGGCAGTCTCATATTGAGATGTAGTTAGTTACATTACAAGCCTAAGCACGCGCTTCAAAAAAGACGCGACAGTGATTGGCTATTATGTAACTCTTATTGAGATTTCGCTTCTTTTAACCAATGGCAGCGCGTTATAGGATTTTAGATAGGTTAGGTCACGTCTTTCTTGGAGCGCTGAACGCCACACAACCTTGAATAGGATAACAAGCGTGACTTATAACTGTGTATTTAATACCATCAGACGCCGATGACTCCCCATCACTCTCTTCATCATTCGACTTCAATTCATCCAGAACTTGAAACTCTTTCAACTTTTCCACCTCTTCTGGGGGAACAACATGGTCGTAACTACCTCCATTGATGGAGAATGCGTTCGTGTCTGTCTCTGTAATATCCTCGCTAAATTCTAACGGTGGGGGTTCGTCCATTGTTTGGGATTCATTTTCAAACGGCTGGGTTTGGTCAGTCGCCGTTTGGGGTTGACCTTCAAGTGGCGGGGGTAGATCATCCATTGGTAGGGGTTCACTTGCTAAGACATTTGTTTCATCAGCCGTTACATTCGTGGTTGTTGTTTCAAGTACACTCTCATTTTCGCTTTCGATTTTAAGTCTCTTTTTTGGTGGTGAATGTGGGCATTGGAATTCTTCATCCATTGCTAAAACCTGTGGATGTCAGTTGTTAAGTTTAATACACCAACTTAGCTAGATGAAAACAAATACAAATTTAAAACATGCCGTATTTCCAATGACGTTCATTGGACAGATTTCGATTCCTACTTCTGTCTTTAATGTTATATTTTGTATGGAAATTGTTACATTAATGGCAGGAGTAGGATTCAAATATAAAATAATAAAAGTAATCATCAGAAAATACATAATTATCCAATGAAAATGTTTATGGCTAACATTTCAAATAGTATGAGGACGGTTCTTCCAAACATTTCAGTTCATAATTTTAACACAATTCTTCCATCCGCATGATCAATAATTTTTATTTCTAAAACAAATCTGACAACATATATTTTTTAAAAGAAAACTGCTCATTGCCCGTCGTTTTCACGTGTTCTTCATACCTTCTTCGTTCCTCTTTCACAGCTTCGACGTTGTAGTTGGTGTGCCCTCTAGGCCTGTTACTTCACTTGCATAAATCTCTTTCGTTAATCGACATTCGCTCTGGTACTTTCACATGAACAAAAATCAGGCTCTTCTCAATTTAAAGACACGCATTCCATTAGACTGTGTATCAACATCAGCGTATAAATGTGTGTTTAGTTTTTCAGCTCACAACATTCTCTTATTAGTATAAATATACGTACACAAATACAACGAGAAGTTCTACTAAAACCTACGGAAAAATATATTAAGTACATACAGAGTGTGAAAGGACCCCGAGCAGTGGTTTTAGAAACATCGTTGGAACCCAAAAACGTTTCTAAGACCATTGCTCTTTTGAAGTTTCTATATCTCTTGTGACTATATGAAAAATTAAATAAAATATGCGAAGCTTAGCCAGTGAGAGACTAACCCAGGTTTCTTGGTGGGCTTTAGATATTTACATATAGGTACCTACAATTGCACAATGTTGATCATACTTCAAGAAACCGGGGGCGAGAAGTTGTTGCCATTTGCTGACGCTCAACTGCTGAAAAACTGAAATAATTTCTAGTATACTCGTAGGTGTTATTATGTAATTATACATTGAAGAATTTTAAAATGTAATCAACTTGAAATGAAGTGTAATGAACTTTCAAAGCTACATGAAATAGAATACCTATGAAACGTGTCGTTGAAATAGGTGTTGAGAGTGAGAGAGGCAAGTTTGAATACTATTCAAGCAGTAGCAGAGTAGGAACAAAGTTAAATTGTTCCGTGGCCAAATGAGGCGAAATAGCTAAACTAGCAGTTTTGGGGATACCCCTAAGTATAATAACTCTGTGGGCATGGTTGCATGGCCTTGGTTAATTTTTTATAGAATTAAGAGACTCAACAGAAACAATACAAATATGCTAAATATTGGATGCTGGAATGTGAGAGCCAAGACACGATTTAAATGTTTGCTTTAGGAGCCATGTCATCAATGAGTACGGCACCAAATACTTTGCTTCAGTGACGTCAGCTGGAATGGCAATGCCGAAACCGTTCAATCATCTTCCTATTTTTGGGTAAGGAAATGAAACTGCAAGCCAGTTAGGCAGTTCGTTGACGTGACCGAACAGCATGCCACAATTGGAGTGGATATCTGTCAGCATGATCACTGTTCGTTTGGATTGATGGTGCAATGATGAAATAATGGTGGTCCAACGCTACACCACAAGACGGCGGCTTCATGTAATGTTTTATGAGGAACTGAAGACCTAACCAATATAAAAAAACAAGACCTTGTGATTGATAACGGTATCTTCAACATTAAAATGATAAAGGACTATGAATACGAAGCACCTCGCGAGGCTACCGGAATTATAAGCGAGAATGGGAAACTCTTCAGTGCTTTCTGCTTCTTCAAGTGAACATGGGGAATATCACAAAGATCGGCACAAGGAAGGATGTTATATATAGTTATATGATGTCATAGCCCCATTGTGGAGCAGTTTTTTCCTCAAAAAATTGGTGACCCAGAGAAAGTCGAAAGAGATGAGCAAGTAGTTTGATGTTGGCAAAATAAAATCATTTGTCAAAACATTTCATGAACTAGCGTTTGCCACTGTTTGTTAATAAGGTCAATACTGGCCGAACACATCTTTGGGTGCAGTGCTGTAAAATTTCTAATGGGGTGGAGATAGAAGACTTTTGGCATGATCTCCCACAAGTAGAAACTAGTTTTGGCTTAACTATAAGACAACTAACCAGACGAGAACTGAGATTGAGTTTCAACTCACAATAAGTAAAATCTGGATGTTAGAAAGAGAACATGTTGGCTGGGGGGAGAAGATAAAATGGTTGGCCTGACGAGCAGCATGTTCCTGTACAGATTTGAATAAAAGGGCTCTCAATTTCAGAATTTTTAAGCAGAGAATCACAAAAGAGAATCTGCCCTATGTAACCTCAGTAAGTAAGACAGTTTCTATACTTTGCTAATTAGTATTACATATAGTATTAATAAAATTATAGTACATGAAGTCTGTATGTGAATACTTACCATTGTAAATGACACATTAAATAAAAATAGTTGTCATAATAGTGAATAATATTTATTTCTTTTTTTCGGATTATAATTACCTAGTAACAAATTACATTCAATCACTTCAATTTTTAATTATTTACCATAAAAGTTATGAACAATTTTACAATGGTGATATTTTCCACAGTTATAAGTATATACAAAGTACAATGTATACATGAATTAATGTAATAAATATAGTAAGTAATCAGGTGTCAGTCAGCAATAAGCAACAGATGAAAAACCCAACATAGCTATGGGAACAGTTGGACTTTTACTGCCGCTCACTACATGACTTTTCATTGGCAGCGCTCGGTGTGGAATTAGCAATCCCGAGGATGTATACCAGACTTGTCATAATCCAGGACTCTGATATATTAATGCAGAGCCTAGATTGTAACAAGACCGCTATGTCAGTGATATTGTAACCATTTGCTGTTGTTGTAAACATCTGGTGATCTTCAAATATCATTAAATTCTATAGAAGTTTTAAGTACCTAGACCTATCTATGTAATTAATTTTAAGTAAATGTAAAATTGTTCACCCTTGCAGGGTTCATGTTACCTTACCATATAAATAAGACCTTGTTACAACAAGTATGCAATAAACATATGAATATGAATTACCTCCAGGTATTATACAGTTTGTGAACATATTTATACCACTTTCAAGTCATAATACAAATTTTATTGTTAAACTTTAAACACTGTTGTTTTTCACTTGCCCTGATTTCCCATATCATGAAGTAGGGTTATCAAGTTTATGGTGTAGGTCAGGGGTGGCAACTGACTACCTAAAGTGATTGTCTCGCGACATAAGTGTCATTTTTGTGATTATGTGACTAGAATTACTTGCAATAACATTTCAAACTCAATAAATATTACATTAGTGTGCCAGCTGATATAAAAAGATTCTATAACCATTATCAAAGCAGCACACTACACAACTTTACCAAATGTCTGAGATCTATCAAGCTGAAATAAGGCTTTAATGTACAGTAAAGGTTTTGGGAGTTTTGCTTACCTGCTTTCAGTTGCGGATTCAACCAGAGCTATCAAATCTGCTGATGCAATAAAATCGATCAAACAATAGGTGGAAGTTTAGGTTAGGCACAGCCACTGATGCGGAACACGGATTCTTACTCTAATTAAATTAAAATACGAATAATACTATTAAGATACGTGTAAACAGATATTTATAATTATTTAAAAAACGGGTTGGGTACAAATCGCATCCGTCCCGAAAGTTGCAATCAATCAATATGTCAGTTTCTTCCAATAGTATTATGTCAACCAGGGCACCGGTTTTAGGGCTTTGAACTTATTATTTTGGCCAAAAATGTGTGTGTGTCTTTTATGATAGGATTTTTTTTTTTTAATCTTTCTTTATTTAGGAGCTTTTGTACATTACAATGACAATGTCAACTCCATTGTACCCTAAGTCTTACATTTAACATTAAATAATATTATACAAAATTATTGTTGTCTAGGTTTCCTGCCCCTCCATCTTAGGACACTCAGACCAAAGGAGGTTTCAGCCTGAATGACCTGAAGA
>SJJU01005186.1:0-30293 GCA_012932125.1 Conopomorpha cramerella
AGATTACATACATACATACACTTCACGCCTGTCTCCCAGAGGGGTAGGCAGAGACTACAGATCTCCATTTGTCACGTCCTGACATACCCCTTTCGCTTCATCTACATTCATACATCTTTTCATACATGACCTTCGGTTTCGAGTAGGTACTTTTCACGCCACCTTCGGCCAGGACATCACCAATCTTGTCTGTATATGTCCTTCTGGGGCGACCTCTACTCACTCGGCCCATTACATCACCCATCACTCTCTCTTTCGTCAATCGCCTTTCATGCATTCTCTCTACATGCCCAAATGATGTAGATTTCTTATTGATACATAAATATTTTTTTGTTTGTATTTATAGGTAGATTCTTTTCTATATTTTAAAATTGCCCTAGGTTGATTGCAATCTCGATAGTTGAAGTCAGTAAGACATAAGAAAATACGCAACATAACATTTTATTTTCACGCGAATATGTGCTTTCCTAATGCAAATTTCGTGCATAAAATATACACCGGCGCTTAGGTATCTTTGATTCTGCGCAAAAATCGTGCCTTTTTTCAATTAATGGGAGAAGTATTTTCACTCGAAATATGTTTTTTTAAAGAAAAAAGTTACAACTCTCTGTTCCTGTCTACTTGACTGGACGTTTTTCGTAAATCCTTGCCCAGATTTAAACAAAAAATACTCCTCCACCTTACGCACTAAGTTTTTTCTTTCTGGTAGTCCTATTTTAGTTCTAACTCTAATAATGTTTAATCATTCGAAACATTAATAGATACCTTCGTTATTATGCTTTGGTTGAATTGTTTATTTGATATTTGGTATGTACCTAGTTTTTATTGTTTTAATCCTAATAGTTTCTAGCAGTATTCATAGTGCTTTCTTATTAATAATGTAACGGAATTTACCATATTATGACGACCTATAATTAAGGCAGCACATACACGTTTTTTGTACCCTATTTTATGCTATGTAATGTATATTTCCTTGTTGGCTGTCCTTTTAATATAAAATAAAAATAGAAGAACCGAATTTCAAAGACGCATTTTTCATTCATCTGATATTAATCTGTAGAGAAATAGGGCCTAACCCAAACATTATAACTTTGTACCGTGTACTTTGACCTCCCCTTAGAAGACAAATGATAAATTTAATCTGCACAAGAAATTGTAATTTATCATAATGAGTAATACACTGTCATACATAGAACAAGCGAATCCGAAGCTTAAAATCGGAAACAATCAAATATTCCGTGTAGCCAACAAAGTAAGCAATACTTGTCCAAAATATCTTGAACTTTTGCACCATTATCTTTCATTTACATAGTAGTCTACGTTAAATTGGTCACTATAGCATTGACTCGTGTTTGCCCCGATCTTGATGATATTATTGCAGTTCGTATTGGTTTCCGCTTTGTTTATTTCGAACATGATATTAAATTCTTTTTTTTTTCGACGTGCAAGTTGGGAAAATCGAGACGAGACGAGAGAGCTTGCTCCGTTCCCTGGTATGTAAAGTCGAATTTGGTAAATAAGGAAATAATAGCTTAGGGTATTATTATAGACTTTGATGTTGTTCCTTTGCGTTTTATTTTTCGTTATATTTTAGTCAGCTTATTATTTCCGCCGTAAGATTATGTATTTTCTCTCTTCCCTTTGAACCTACGTAATTATTACCACCGGCTGACTTATGTAAATATAGGTAGGTATGTATCAAATTATAAACTGAAAATGATCACAATGAATGGCCATGATTATTCATTTTGTGAATAAAAGCAATATCTTCCAGAGTACAAAGCCTATAGAAGAACTTAGGCGAATTCTATGCGTTATTTTTGGGTCCTCTTTTTTGCGAGATGAAATATTTTTTTTATATTTATTGTAAAATCTATACGGTGGGTAAGGGCTGCAAACAATTGGATTTAGATACTTATTAAAACGAATAACTTTAATTAATTCTACAACTTTTAGAGAAATAATTTTAAAGACAAATAATCGAGTTCTACCAGTACTAGCCGCCCACCCATACATTTTTTTAAGATTTGCCATCATCATACCCTGATTTACTTATCACGGGACCATCTTGGAAATATCTTCTTTCCAACGAAAAAAAAAACATAGATATATATATATTATTTTGTTAAAGTTTTTTCTTTATTCTCGCCCGTTGTGAGCGGTATTTATATACGCATACGGTCGAATTGGGAAAGACATCTTTTTTTAGGTCGCTTAAACATATCCTATTGAGACAGTGGAGATTTATCCATATATTTGTCCATATCCATTAAGCGCAGTAGTCGAACTATAGATTGCTTTTTGTTTAATAGAATAAAAGTAAACAATAGAGGATCGCGAAAGAGAGAAACCTAGAGTATTTGTCCGAGGATCGATGCGAATGCTCTGCAACACCACAATCCCTGATCACCTGCTCGTCTGTCACACCAACATCTGTACGCTGCAGGACCTTTACGAGGCCACAGATAACGCTGTGCGTGTGGCCGAATCTCAGTCACCAAACATTGGAGGACACACATTGCTGTCGATTTGAAATGAAAAAGAAGAGAGTCGCGGTATGAAAGGCGGAGCGTAGAACTGACAGGAAGAGTGATAGATAGCTATTTGTCAAAAAAATAAATAATCGAATCGATACACGTGAGCGTGTTATGATTATGATAAATCTCACGATTACTTAATATACTTCACGCCTTTTTAATCCCAAAGCGGGGTAGGATAGGGGAGAGGCACTTGCTAAGCAAATGGCCACGGTTCACCATCGTATTTGACCCAACTTGACATGGGGTGAGCCCAGCGTCGAATCAACTACATTTCGAAAAATATTACTTACGTAAGTTTTACTACACCGCGGGCTCCGTGTTAAATTGTTTGCTTACAGTCCACTGGCCCGAAAGTGACATAGTAAGACGCGCGAGATTTATAAAGCAGAACAGTTTTTAAAAAGCAAGTTCTGTTCGCTTTGTGATTTGTTGTACTTATTGTGTTTTAAGCAGTGTGTTTGTATTTTAATAATTTGAGTAATAGGTTAGTTAGTAAGAAAGTAGAAGAAATTTTAATTTTGTCTACTACGTTACATATGCACAAAAACTTGTAGAAAATGCATTAGCATCATTATGAGCCATATCTCGTCCACTGCATAACGAGGGCCTCCTCCAATGATTTCCGTGATCATTTGGGGGGCAATGACAATAATCGTAAAGCTTGGCAGGCAGGTTGGCGATCAGAGTGGTGTTGTGGTTTAACTTACATAGAGCGCTGGTGCTCGTTCTCTGGAGAGTTCACTCGGTCGGCTCTTACGACCTCCACGACGTGTAATGTTGGGCGGGGGTAGTGATACATGTTTCTATACGCCGTCACGACACGACTAAATAGCATTGACTCCGTCAATTGCTAAATTGAAATCTCTATTGTAAGATTTTTTAACATGAATTACGGGTTAGATTTCCACCTCTGTTACTATGCATTTGCGATGTGGTGACATGTCTCACCACTTGGGTGTCTTGTGCTTGGATTTTATTTATAATGTGCACAGTTGATCAACGTTTTTTCATTTCGCTTTATTCACTAATCATAATTTCACTAAAGTCGATGTTAATTTAAAGTGTGAACGGCAGATATTTTTTGCTTAGCCAGTACCTCTGCCTACGCTTTTTTGGAAATAAAAGGCATGCAGTGTATTTATTATTACTATTTTAAAACAAAAGTAGATACAAACCACAGGTAAAACCGCAGGACAGAGCTAGTATAAAACAATATCGATCACTATAAGGATACAACTTCACAATATTTGCAGAGTTTGATTGATGGACTTCACCCCACAGTGAACATTGGAACGCGAATATAATCAAGAGCTTACAAAATAAGTAAACAATGCTTTACTGACGGTCAATATATAATGGTTTCAGGCAGTTGATTCGTTACAACGGCTTTACGTGAGAATAAAGCGGCTTCCGAATGGTTTCCATTCATCGCAGTTCAGGCAGATTGTTTCAACCACGTTACGTATCCGTGTGTTGTTCATACTTTTAGACTAACAAATAAAACTGTTTGACACAAAAATCTAACTGCCGAAAAAACTGAAAAAATAATTTTATTAAAAAAAATTAATGGGACCTTCGAGGTTTTCCATAACAAAGAAATTTCTCAAAATCTAACAATTTGTAAAAAAATGTGTGGTCATACATACGTACAAAAAAAAATATACGCGTGGAATTGAGGAATTTTTCCACTCGGTAAAAAGTTGGACAGATTTACTCATAAAAAGTTAAAACGTCGTCAAATATATGCCAACATAGACCACTTTGTCCGTATTTGGCGAACAAATGACCAGATTTTGAGGCCTTCATCAGCAGCTAATCCATTGCTGGTCTGTACACTAGCTCTGATCTAACTTTATAAATGCCACGGTAAGACAATTTACAACTTTCACCAAAGTATTGAAAGTGTCATCCCAAAGCAATGTGCGGTTAGATGATTCACCGTTCCGATTTGTCCACACCATTCCGTATACCGATTTCCTCCCGAAAATGTTTTTTTTTCGCCATAAGGAAATTACACGACATAATCTTGAAATCCTACCCTTTTCTTCTTCCGCGTAGCATTTATCTCAGTTGCCGAATACTTCTCTAACGGAAACGATAAAAAACCTACATAAAAGCGGTCACCATTCAATGGGATTCCACGTCCAGTGCTGCATAACGTGAGCGTCGCTGCTCAACCCAAACCAGACTAATACCAGCGTATAGGCTATGAAACCTACCGATCGAGTGGTTCTAAAAAGGTAAATTTTGACGTTTCCTTATTTCCCTGTAGTAGGATCAATTGTACCACGTTAAATGTATACATCACCTGTCATATTTGACTTCTTAGTTACGGAATTTACATGCCCACAGACTCAAACCCGTACTAACTTAAATAAACTAAAATACGATGCAACAGCCACTCTAACCGATCCAGTATCAAACTAATATGACAGCAAAACTTTTATGTCGACTTTAATAGGTAATATCTATTCATTAAAATGATCGTCGAGAGAATTGCAACGACAAAATAATGTTGGAAATTACCAGGTGCTTTAATTTACATACATATAAGTCACCCTTTTATCCCATTAGGGGTTTGGTAGGAGTAGTTATCATTGGTAACTAGCTTTTTACCATAATGGATCCAACAAAATAATTACCTATACTGTATGAATCACCAACGTAATATAAACAACTACACACATCAAAAGTGTCTAGGGATCAAGAACATTTTTAGCTCTAAAAAAATCTAATTTATTTAAATCAAATCTAATCTTGTGGATTGGTCTCCTACCTAATTCCCCATGCCTGTATCAATGACTTATCACCACATTTTGAATTTTGAATAAATTATGAATGAATTCAGTTTTTTTAACATATATTCTTGATTGCAATCGTCTAAAATGTACTTGATCCCTAGACACTTTTGATGTGTGTAGCTGAACCGACAAACTTTATTTTGTTAACATTTTATTTTGTTAATTATTTAAAAAAATAATAATTATTAACAGTGATTCTCTGCTGTTATTAGCACGTATTTTTACCAAACGTCAATTTTGGCCATATTGAGTTACATATATACCTGAACTGGATTTGTTTTCTACGTCGATCTGTCCTACTCTCATGTCTCTACGATGAGTTTTATTATCGTTTGGTAATTTCAGAATTCATAACTTTTGTCTAATTTTCGGCGGCCAAAGGACAGTATTTTTGTAAAATTTGGCAAATGCAAAATTAATTATGAACTATCCTCAAAAATCACTCTAACTACTAAAGGAAACCGCATCAAATCCATGGCGTAGTTATAAATATCTAAGCGTAAATAAGGACACACAGTGGGAGGCGACTTTGTTTTATACCAGCCCAACTAGCAAAGCGCTCCAAGAATGAAATGACAAGACATGTCAGGCGCTGCGATTGGTTGAAACAAGGTAAGTCGCACGTTGTGAGACATTGTAGCCAATCACAGCGCGTATTTGTTCTATTTCGAGTCTCTCTAGACCCCCTTGCTAGGGCTGCAGGTATTGAACACCATAAACAGAACGAAAACAGGATTCAGTCTTTCAGACAGTTTGGTACATTTGTGAGCGAAAATTCCGGATCATATATAAAAACTCAATATAATAAAATGTATGACTTTCCTTTTCGTTATTTATTTTCTTTAAAGAACAGTTTTATTCTCCTTGATTGAAGCAAGCGCCCACGGTTCACCAAGCGTATTTAACCCAACGTGACAGGGGGTGAGCTCATCGCCGTTATAGGGTTCACACACCTTGTAGTGTGCGGGTTTCATCACGATGTTATCCTTCATCATACGAGCGTTGCGTTGCGTACATAGCCTCTGAAAAAGAGTCCCACTGGTACATGTCCTGTACCACAGACGACAGCAAAACATCAAAGTCCACTATGAATAAGACATAGTGACGTGTATATTTACAAAAGACCTTTGTGTAATTCGACACTGTACCCGCATTAATAAGCAAGTAAAAGAAGCGCCGAAATATTTGTTGTGTATTTTTCATCGGATTCGAGTATAGTATTTTGCTTGCCCGTAACGTTATTGTATTAGGGCGTAAGGTGTAAGGTCATTATTATATTTTATAAAGTTTTGGGACACCAGATACAGAGCTAAAGAGGAAGAGAGCTAGAGCCAACGATTAGTGTGCTCTTCTACGTATAGATCCCGTCATCGGTACTTTTATGATTTCATGATACACATTCCTGCGAAAAGACACGGTCCCGTAAACTCAATAATTCAGCATTCACAAACGTATTGTACTTCAAGTCGTTCCATAAAGTAGTGGAGAACGGTTCTCCTCCTATAATGTCGGGATGCGGTTATAAAATGATTAAGAATAATAATCCTGACTGACATGTTTGGTTAAATTCTGTTGACATCGCAAACTATTAATACCACACTCTCTATTGGAATTGAATTTGAACTGTTCCATCGTCGACCAAACATCGTAACATTTTCACGATTCTGGTTAGATGTGTTTAGCTCATAGGTGTCAATATTCAGAACTTGATGCGTATGTCCATGAGCGAACTAGCCGCACACTCCACTGTCTCTCGACAAGGTAAAGCCTTCCATGACAACTTGATTATTAATATCGAGTTACGTACACTCGTGACATTGCTCGACAAAGACTTGATTACGTGTGTTTAGTACTTAGGCAATGTAGCGCATCTGGGATGCGAAATTAGAAATGTCGCAGAGTTGTTTTAAGTTGGCCTCCGTTGGTGTGGGTCTTTGTTCATGTTTGAGGCATTGTTTGACGAAAAGTGTTTATGCAAACGTGACTTCATTTGCCGGTGCGGCCATTGTCCGTGTATTTACCGTCAGCTGGATCAGCCTGACCAGCAATTTGAATACGCTCGAGACAGTGCGCCATCAGAATTGTGTTATACGATATACGACCGCAGCAGGTACAATGGGGGCACTCACGATGCTTCACGTTGCTATAGATATTGCCAATTTGAAATTGCTCATTTCCCCCACCTTTCGATTTTCGTTTGCATACAGGAGGAAAACGGTAATTGGTTTTGAAGAGCTCCTCTCTTCAAAATCAATTCAGGAGATTTTTAATTACACAAATAAAATATTAAACATTATTTTGTAGAAAGAAATATAATAATACAGCTATTGATATATAATATAATATAACAATTTAGCTATTTTAGGTATTATACCTACCTAGGTACTCAGTCCTGTATCCGTCATGTCGCAATGGTAAGTGCTACTTATACTGATATATCTGAAATCTAAACCTAGCTGAGCTGGAGTGACGTCAAGGAAGTTGCCGCGGACTTGAGGTTGTGGAAGTAAATTGCGGAGGTCGGGGTGTATTAGGACAACAACATTTCCATATAAGAAAACTTTTGAGTCATCATCATCATTCAACCGAAATCCAATCATTGTGTACTTAAAACATTGTCGTAGTCACTACATCAAATAAACATTGTATTTAAAGCCAAACAAAAACAGGAACTGGGTAGTTACTGCCGTTGCTTGAACTGGCACCGGACTTGGCGAATGATCGATGTCTTTAAGTGAGTTAAAAAACAATTTGGGTTTCTGATGCAATAGTCGAGAATGCTGAACTAAATTCTGAATATTATAGTCCGTATAACCATTGAAGCATTTTCTGTTATCTTAAATTTATTTTTACTTCAATGTTCACTATTTCATCATGGTGATTTGCTTCGCTTCCTTGCTATTAAATCACTGCATGTGGTTGTGATCTCGAAGATGCAGTGAAACAGATTGAAAAGGGGTTTGTTTCGATAGCTTGATAACTTAGAGCGGATAAACAAAAGTCAATTCACGAAATAGATAAAGCGAATGAAAAACGGAACTGTTATGGTAAAGACTGCACAATAAGGATGTTTGGTTATAAATCAGATTATTGAGTTTTATAATGTGGATCACGTGAAGAGCCGACGGAACCTATCAACGTAACCTATTATCCATAATAACAATCATCATCATCAGCTACATGACGTCCAATGCTGGATGTCAATAAAGTGGAAGATAGTGTCACTATCATGTCACTATCGTAAAACATAGAGAACCGTTATATCTGTCTATACCTTTGGAGTACGTTGACGTGACGACTTACGTATTAAAAAAAACATTAATTATGATTGCCAAATTGTTGAATATATATTCTGCATGTTTCGATAAATTTGACACGGCGCCCAAAATACAAAATAATATTTTTTTAATACGCTATCTCATCCAAACAATACAAAGTGGCTATTTTCATTCATTCACTCAACGTAAACAAGGAATGCATCATTTTTTATTTGAACGAATTTCGGAAATGGCAAAACAATCAGTCAGGACAAACAACGCTCCAAATGTGTTTTTTTATCCTATGCATTTTTTTTCTGGTGGAATATTACCAGCAGACATAGACACCACCTCGTTATTTCGATTAAATCAAAATGACTCGAAATGAAGCCACTGAGAATTGATTATTTTCGTATCGTAGTTATTATTGCTGTATCTATCTCTGAGGAAGATCGAGATTTTGACGCATCGAGCTGATGCGCTAGTAACCTGTCGACAATCTAATGCATCTATATTGTGAACGTTCTACATTTGGTGTTTAGGATTTTGTTATTCGGTCATTGGGCATTCGATCTCGAGTAGGGAACACAAGCATGGGGTTCAGGATAGGTCACCATTCAGGTATCTAATACGCAGCAGACAGCTTGAAACCAGGCAGGATGGTAGCCAAACTCTTGCAAACCTTGCAATAACATATTAAATCTATAAAAGAAAGTCGTGTTAGTTACACTATTTATAACTCAAGTACGGCTGAACCGATTTGGTTGAAAATTGGTGGGGAGGTAGCTTAGAACCGGGAGCCGGACGTAGGATGTTTTTTTATCCCGTTCCTGTGGGACTTAGTGCAGTATAGAGGGTGCTATAGTTTGTATGACATGTAAATTAACGGGCCCGTTGGTGTAGTGGTCAGCATGTCTGCCTCTGCTCCATAGGGCCGTGGGTTCGATTCCCACCGCTGACAGGTATTTAGGTGTTGAGCTTTTGAGTACTTGCTGGATGTGTCTGGGTGTTTTATTTATATAAGTATGTATTTAAAAGAAAAAAAAACGTATTTAAGTAAATATATCTCGTTGTCTGATTTCCATAACACAAGTGCTTTAGCTACTTAACATGGGATGAAGGCAATGTGTGTGTTGTAAAAAATATTTATTATTATTATTTATTATTAAATCGCGGGGCGTGACTAGTAAGAAATAAGTTTTGGCTCATTTTGGCAGGATTTCACGACTACTTTAAACTACATTTATGACTATAACTGCTAACAGAAGGAAGCCGGTTGTTTACACCGCCAAAAAGCACAATACAATTTTTGCCAGTTTAAACTATAGTTGCTAAGAAAAACTAGAGCTAACTCGTCCATTAAGATCGTAGAAAAATCAGCTGCGCGCGCCATCTAGTAGCAGCGACCAATAATAATTGCGGTGACTGATCATCCAAATGAGCAGTTCAAAAGCAGAATAACAGCTTCGTTCGCAAATCGCCCACAGATCGATGGCCAGCCTCGCAGATGACAAATGTTTGCTAATGACGCGACGAATTCAAAACCGAATAATTCCGCAGACCGCTTCACATTAATGTCTCACTGAGTATTACGATGGGCGATGACAACGGCTTTTCGTGATGCGAAATAAATAAGTTTTTCATTAATACTCCCAGCAGCCGGCTGAAGGCTTTTACAATGAACGCTCCTGTATTTTTCAACAGAGTTTAAACGAGCTTTGGACGATTTGTGACAGGGTAATTTGTAACCTGTATCTACCTGTTCAATTTACGTTTGAGCTATTATTACCTTAATGTTTTGCAAGGTATTCTGTTTTTTAATGCAAATTTCCTACACCAATAACAACCTTCGTACAACAATAGGTAGGTGCCTACGGATTATGGTTCATACATGGTGTGCTTATGGTATTTATCCCATTGAGCGTTAGAAGAGGATTCAATGACAACAAGTGGTGGTGAGAAACTATAGTGCCTCGGATATCTTTATCTTTAAGAAGGCTTGCTGTACAAATAAAAATAAATAATACTTGGTATACATTCCACATATAGAAATAACATCAAAACCGCAAATCAATCACATAAATTCCTATTGGTGAAATGTGGTCATTTGTTTAGCAAAGAGTGGATGATGGAGTACTCATGTTCCAGAATATTTTACAGTCACATTTCTAGAGCTTCATTAAAAAATCTCGACGGTTATACGAGTATGCCCGAACTCCAAACAAATTGGACCAATCGCGTTCGGCGGCATTGCACCAGTCAGTGTTACAATATTCCGACTGAGCCAATAAAATGCTGAGAGGATATCGATTGGTACTTGCACCTTGGCCGCTTTGGGAGAACAGGCGATGCGCACACCGCTCGATTACCTGATGCGAACGTTTGTTACAAAAATGGTTTTAGAATTAGACGTAGACTAGACTAGACTCACTCTTTAGCACATCTTTTCGTCATATTGAATCGGAAAAGGCGCAAGTTCTTTAATTAAAATATACCTATGTATAATCATCATATATCCCATTTTTTATTATAAACTACTCTAATTCAAAATGCAAAAATATAATATCTTTTATAATTTCCTTTTAACGAGTTTGTGCTTAATATACAGGTATTTGTACGTGTATTGAATTTATTTCGGGTGCTTTGTAAATATGGTTGTATTGTGATATGGAATGTCCATCACAAAGCTCGGTTGACTCTACTTCCTCTACAATGCGAAAAATTGCTTGGAAAAGTTTTTAATGGTGAAAGATTTATCTTTCAATTTAATTGTCTTAATTTAACATCCAATCGTGTGGACAGAATTTTCCAACAACTATGATAAATTATTACATCCTTGCGCACTTCTATTTTGACACATCACGCTAAGATTAACAAATAAAATAAGTATTAGTGATAAGTGGCTGTTGCGGCGCCACTCTTGATGACTCTTTTTTTTTAAGTCTCTGGGCAAGCAAAGCGGAAATGTTGTAATAAATTCTAAAATCAATCAATCAATACCAGGCGCCCCTAGGATGTTTTTGGAGAGGTTCCTCCCGATTTATCTGCTGTGACACCATCACACGTTGTTATTCCTTATTACGGGACTACTTGTGAAATATCATCTTTCTAACAAAAAAAAAGAATCATCAAAATCGGTTAATTAGGTTACCTGGAAGAAATCGCTATGAGCGATAAGGTCGCCTTTTGCAATTTTTCCATTGTATTTTTATTTTTATATTTGTAATGTACAGTGTGCAATAAAGAGTATATTCATTCATTCATTCATTCAAAATCGGTTTATAAACGACGTTATGCGTGGTCTTGTATTACAACCAGTGAGTGAGCAATCAATCATACCCTGTTTTTTGTACCTTTAGGCGTTGGATTTTATTCTCAAATGTCAAAAAACCAACTTAGGTGTATACAGTTTCCATTAAAAAAAGAAATATCGAAATCGGACTACTCTATAAAAAGTTATGCGTGATCATACATAAAAAAATACGTGTCGAAAGAGTACCTCCTCCGTTTTTTGGGTAAAAAAAAACGTACAATCTTTAATCATACCCGTATGATGTGTAGAATTGTGAACTTCACTTTGGAACCGTAACCGCGCCTCTTGTTGTAATAGACACGTAGGTCTAGAGTCATTCTGTTTTGAATGGCCAGTACGTGATATCGTAATGGGTGTGTGTGTCTTTTTGCACGTGCTACCAAGCTCACCAAGTATCAGGGACTTGGTTTTATTAAGTACAAAACCTTAACCTAATATTTTGATCAATACGTATTAATTTCTTATAACTAGTAAAGAAGGAACGAAGTGTAAATAAGGATTTTGATACGATACTTAAACTTAAATTTTATTTATTGGACAGAATACAGAAATGTACTAGAAATTATAATTGTACTGAACATGTGTATAAAAATCAGCATACTTCATTGAAGACCTGTCACTAGGACATTTCAAGTTAACAATCAGAAAACACGAATAGGAATTAGACTGGTCTATTCTGGACAGGATGGCGATCAACCGTTTCAATTAGAATTAGGGAGTGGGAGACTCTAGTAAATTCAAAAAAGTTTTTGCACATTTGGTCTTATTAACTACGTGAGTTTGCATTGTTTTTTGAAATCAGTGATGTAATACAAGGTAACATACATTTATTATCGTCAGATCCTTTCAGATTAGTATTTTTCAATAATACAAGTACTTTTTTCACTATCAGCCCTCAGTGTCTATAAGCTGTGAAAATGTCAAATTTCAAAATGCACGTAAATTAAAATCGCGGTATGTGTTGCATAAACGACACTCTCTAGTATTAAAACGTAATTGCCGTTCATCTATTACTATAAGACTAAGTAAATATAATCGGGAAATACGTTTTATCATTAAAACTTCTGCATTTTCTTTTTTCCTTTAAAATGAAATGAATGAATGAAATATCACATAAAAAAAACACTTCACGCCTTTTAATCCCAAAGCGGGGTAGGCAGAGGAACTTGCTAAGCAAAAAAAAAATTATCACATAAAATTTACAATATTTGTTCTGGATTGAACGCAAAGTGGTAAACATGTCATACAACGTTCAATCAAAAGCGTTGGCGAAACTCGATAAATTCACTCAGCCCATGAATCTAAACATCTTTCCCCATGGAACATTATTTCAGAAAAACATTTCACCTCTTCATATTTAAAATAGCAATCTGCTGATCGGCAAGTTCGTACAAAGAAATACAATAATTATTTCGTAAGGCTCCTTGACGTAAATTGTTTGGTATCACGAACTAAGTGACTTTCTTAAGTAAGTTTCTTAAGTTTCACCAACATTTTTGATTTAATATTATAAAAATAATAGTAATAAATACACTTCACGCCTTTAATCCCAAAGAGGGGTAGGCAGAGGCACTTGCTAAAGCAAATACCCACGGTTCACCAAGCGTATTTAACCCAACGTGACAGGGGGTGAGCCCATCCCCGTTATAGGGTTCACACACCTTGTGATTTAATATTGTCCTTGATAAATATATGTAGTTAAGATTAATTTACTCTACCTATATATTTTTAAACTGACGATAAGGTACACCCACGCTCTAACCAGAACTCGCGCTTCAGTTGTCTACATTACATAGTTATCCGAGCACAAAGCCTTTGTACAGTCAACAGTGGCTAGGCTGAACACATTGTTAGTTGATATTTGCGTTTCGCTGTCGGTAACAACGGCGTAAGGAACGTCCATTTTACTAAGAACGCTGGAGCTATTTAAAATCCTCTACTAAGCTTGACATAAAAGTACACAAATGACACACATCAAAGGGTTCAAGAACATTTCTCGCTCTAAAAAAATCTAATTTATTTAAATAGAATCTAATCTTCTGGACTGGTCTCCTACCTATTTTCCCATGCCTGTATGACTTATCACTACATTTTGATTAAATTATGAATGAGTTCAGTTTTTGTAAAATATATTCTTGATTGCAATCTTCTAAAATGTAGGTACTTGATCCCTAGAAGCTTTTGATGTGTGTATTTATCAGTGTGTTTTCCTGCTCGTTTTTCTTTCTGTAGGTCCTCAAGTTACAGGTCAATAGGTACCTAATGAACATTGCGCCCTATCTTAGACCACATCTCTGCTTAACGTCAGACAGGATGGTGATCAAACGCTTGTTCAAAGCAATAAAATAAAATAAAACATTATTTTATTTACAGATATGTATGTGGGGGACCGCGTAGATTACCATGTGTAAGTACAATGCGGCAGGAGAGATCAAAAACTAACAGCATCCTAAAATATGACTGCCGGTAGACTCGACTACCTTTATCTGGAGCGCTATTGCTCTGTGACGCAGAGCCAGAGTGAATCCTGCTCTATACCTTAAAACTGGGTGTAAAAGAACCCCGAGCAATTTTCATTTCCCACATTGTCGCTATAGTAAAAGTAGTTCATATTGACGAGCCTGAAAACGTTTCTAAGACACACGAATTTTTGTATAAAACAACTACACTTACTATACTGATTTTCTTATCTGAGAATAAATGATGATATTATTATTTCAATGCTTTACCACTGTACCACAAGCATTCTTTTAGTGCGTGAATGCTGAATATTTAATGTAATTTCTCGTTACTCAATATTTACCTTCGTATTTTTCCCTTTTTTGATTTGTTATACATTTATCGTGTATGTGTGTATTGTAATAATATCAAATTCATCAAAACGAGGTCCTATTGGTTTAAATTGGTTGCCAAACTTTTTTAGCCACACGCCATAAGACCATTGTCGTGGTGTATTTCTTTCTATATACAGTGCTTCCTTAACAAAAATATGCAACTTTCTTCAGAGACGTAATTAAACGACTTTTAATCAAAAAGCGGGGTAGTCCTTGCTAAACACATGCTCACATTTCTCAAACCGTAGTTATCACAACGTGATAGCGGTTAATCTCATAAAAAGTAGGATGGAGTACCGTATAAAGTATTTTTAGAAAAACTAAAATTGTCATAAATAAGAATATTACATTAGATATTATTTATTCAAATATTTTAAAATATTCAATACATTTGCAACAAGCTTTGTCAAAAATATCATGCCCTATACATAATTCAATGTCAATAAAGCTAAGTACAATCACCTAAACTAGAATATGTTACTCTAATCTCGACTTTATGTACAGATTCCAGTTCGGAATTGGAAACAGCTCTATTTCCAAATATCTGGAGCCTTCAGCCAAAACCTCGCTAGGTGTTCCGACAACTTGTAATAGAATGTCAACGTTAGGTATTCAAATTTGTTTCCTTCCCGCGGTTTCGATTGATTCTCGCTGATTTGTTTTTTTTGGCGTAAGCCTAAGGTCTTGCACGGATTCTCATTTATTTAGGCAGTAGTTTTTTGTTTCGTGGTAAGATTGGATCCCGTTCGTTCGGCGTGTTAAGTAGTGTTGCCAACTTTCAGTTTGGTTCTTATTTGTGCGCAGATAGGTGATGTAATTTGTTTTACTGGCAACCTTCTGGTAAAGAAAAAAGTTTTTTTGTTGGAAAAAAATCGTAAATATTACGTTAATACCCATATCAAAAAGGAGAATGCTCATGATGTAGGTAAGGAAAAATACCCAGGCCGGATTAAAATGATTTTTGTATATTCAGATTGTATAATATACAATTCCTTTCATATGTATTATAATATGTACATAGGTATATGTTGCGAACCATTATCAGTTCTAATCCCAGATCGGGGTAATAGCGTACGTCTTATTTAACCCAATTGCAGCATTAGCACTAGATAGTTGGCTCTATAAAAATATTGTATAATTTTTAAAATTGTATATTGTGTAATAGTAAATAAAAAATAAAAATAAATACACTTCACGCCTTTAATCTCAAAGAGGGGTAGGCAGAGGCACTTGCTAAAGCAAGTACTGTAATAGTAACTTACAATATTTTTTTATAAAATAGTGTAAGTTACTATTATTTAACGAGTCTTTCTTATATAGTCTTTCTTATAAACCAATCCGTAACTTGTACAATCAATACTTTACCATAATTATTATTTAGCCGTGTGGTGACGGCGAGCAGAATACGTGTATCACCACCCCAACCCAACTTTTCCCGCCTTGGAGGTTGTAAAAGGCGACAAAGGGTACTCTCCAGAGGACGGGCAGCACCGCTCTATGTGAGTTAAATCATCACAGCGATTGCCAACACATCTGCCAAGCGTGGCAATTATTGGCATTTCCAGAAGAAATTGTAGGTATACCCTCGTCTAGCAGTGGACGTCATGTGGCTGATGATGCTGATTATAAATATGATTATTAGCATAAAATATGGTCGTTCAGAAATATTAAATAATAATAAAATATTAGTAAACGGCACAGTCACTCCTATCTAATTCCACCGAGAACTAAGTTACTCCCGATCTAAAAACTAAACACTGTACGAAACATCAAGCGAAATACAATATAAAATTCCATTCACAGGTTTTATAAAACTATAATCCCAAATACCGAAGTGGTATTATAGCCCAGTACTTCACGGTCGTATTGGCCGAGTAATGCATTTTCTTCCAATAACATTTATTTTTCTAATATTTCATCTGGGCGACCGTTTTGCTGGAACCTAGTTGGAAACATTTACTTGACCAATTCTTATGTAACTTTTGTATGAAAACTAAGTTCACATTGCAAAAATACGTTTACTTCAACGTGACGCGGGCGTATAATCTTTCCCATTGAATTTCAACTGCACAATTTTCGCTCTATTGTCGTTGGTATTAGAAACGAAATAAGTTTAATACAGAAATACTTTCAATGCAGTGTTCAATGCACGTAGCTACGTATTTTCGTTGAAATTTTGTAAATTAGGTCAGGTTTTATAGTTTCAGCTTTGTTCCTGCAATTGGATAATGATATTACGTAACCATTATTCTGTTTTGATAAACAATCATGATGAAATAATTTATCCAAATTCTTAAAAAGCGATCGATTAGATATTTTGGATACTAAATAAACTATTGCACAAATGGACCAGATAGTTGTCATATTTTGTGTAATCCCCACAGAATAAGTTTCTCTCTTCCAACAATTTTAGAGAAGGAAAAGGACGAACAGACTACTGTACTGTTGTTAAATAGCGTCTTGATCTATACAAATAGAAATTACCCAACATTATTATAAGTACTTAGAGATCATATGATAACTGCCCCTTTCTGTCGTCCGGAAAATTAACAAAGTGTGAAGAAGAGAATACATCGTAAAGATAATTTTGTCTTACGAATAACTGTTTTCTTGGAAATTTTCAGGATAGTAACAACTTTAGTAATAATACAAAATATATGATACGCAATTCAGAAAGACCGAACTGCTCGCTGATACCTACCTTAGGTACCTATAGTGTAGTCTTGCTTCACTTACTGTAAACGTGTTTTTTGTGAAAATAATTGTGAAATCTTATCCAGAAAAAAACATTCCAAAGCGGAAACCATCGTGATCTAACGATAAAGATTTCTGACTTGAGACCAACATGTTCGATTCTTGCACTAGACGTTAACCAATGTAATGCTTGTCATAGAGTTCTTCCTTTATGTCCGCATAAAAGTACACGGCGCACTGACGGTGACGGTATGAGGGAACCAGAACCAATAATGGCGACGGACTCGGACATTGGTAAAAAATAGGTAACTAATGTTGGCTACCTCTGCCTAACTTTCACTGAGACAATGGGGAATTTTCTTTGACTTTTTTCTGACAGATTTTCAGGCGGAGAACTGTCATTACTGTCATACTTTCCAAACAAAGTTCGAAAATTGAAGACATGAATGGATGAAGGTGTTATGTCGCAGAATTCTGATTTCGAGAAAATTGACTTCAAAGTTTCAGTTAGACATTTGAAGATATGACAAAATATATATTCATTGATTATGTAACTACAAAAATAGCTCTTAATGTGGTTGTTTTAAAGGTTATAGGTATTCCTTGGTACTTAACACCTTCATTCGCGGTGAAAACAGCCAAAATCCAAAAATGCGACATAACACCTTCATCCATTCATGTCTTCAATTCTCAGGTCTCCGCCCGAAAATCTGTTAGAAAAACGTCAAAGAAAATTCCCCAATAGATAGGTGTGAGTGGAGACGAGCACAACGTTTGAAATGGATCTTTCCATCTTATAAAATCATCACGAATACAACAAAATTAAAAAATACGGCCCATAGCTAAAAAGACAAATTGTACAACGAAACCAGGGTTATTCTGAGTCCACTTTTATTGTTGAGGCAAAGATCTAAAATGAATTTCGCAGAGCCCCACGGAGAGTACTTGACCGAATGTGCTATAGAAAGTCCCTTTTTGATTTGAACAGACTTGGCATGAGAAAATTGGCAGACTGTTCTGTCCGTAAGCATGCGAGCTAGATCTTTGAGAATAATACGTTGGAAAATTTTCGATCTTTGAAAATGAATTGTGTTATGGGCATTGTCGATGACAACTTAATTTACACTCATTGTTATGTTTGAGAAAGCTAGACTTACTGTGATGAAATATTTCAGATGCAAGTAACTAAAAGAAATGTAGTGAATGAATACAGGACAGTGAGTTATTAATCCCAAATATGTTTAAAAAAAGGTGTTAAGATGCAATTCTTCACTTTTCAACAAGCTTTTAATATAGCTATCGAGGCAAAAGGTGTTTATGCAAGTATAGAACGAGTAAGAACGTTAGGTTAAGTCAACAATTATAGCACGAGCAAAACATCAAACTCTTTGAAAATATTGAGAACCGTGGGTTTTTTTTAAGCAACTTCGAAAAAGAAGTCTTTCTCAATTTGATCGTGCCTATGTTTTATGGTTTTTCATGTCTGTTCGCTGATAACTTCGTCGTTTATGAACCGATTTTGTTAGAGAAGATGAAGATATTTCGAACGTGGTGTCGTTATTAGGAAGCCAGGGTTTGATGGTGGAAGACCAGATAAATCAAGAGAAACTTTAAAAATGTTTTATTTGGAAAATTTTCGTGGGTTTAGCCACAAAAAGACCTGGTACCAGTAAAAACTGTAAAGCTATTAAAAAACATACTTTCTTTACCACTGTTTTGCACTGTACAAATTAAAAAACGTACATAAATATATTCCATTTTTTATCGTCACCAGTCTGGCTCGTGTTTGTGTAATGACAGATTTCTACATTTTGAATGTACGTGCGCTTGACATGCTCTTTGAGGGTGTGATGGAACATTTTTTTTGACCTCTGATGAATCTATTGTCACGTCGTCGGAGCCATGAGCGTCTGCTCTCGTTGTGTGTTCAGATAAAAATGTCAACTGCTCGTTGCCTGTAACTGTTTTGTGGTGTGTTTTTACTGGACAGTAAAAAGTTGGCTTAGTGGCTCTGTGGTATCTGGATTTGGTATTTATGTATTTGCGCCGCATGGATCGTTTCGTTTTTTGTTTGTTTCTAAATATAGACGTTGTTTAAACGTTCACGATGACGTTGTAGAGAAAAGAACGATTTTTAAACAAATACAATTAAATATATGTGTTGATGAAACCATTTTTGGTAAAATAGGTTGTGACAAAAAAATATATCGCTTGTTTGCGAAAGATTCATTAGGAAAACTTTCCACGACTATTGTAAGCAGTGTATTTTTTATCACTATAAACAAGCGTTTGACCACCATCAAGTTAGAACTACCTTCTACCAAATACGGGTTTAGTAACTCTCAAGGCCTAGCCCATACGTTAAGAAAGATGTGACATAAATTATAAGTGCTGTGATTGGTTGTTATATCACGCTAAGTGCGAAGGGCTAGAAGTTATATGTCTACTTATTTCTTCCATAGAGCGCTTTCTTGGGGGATCCGTTAAAACCTCACGATTCCACTAAACAGTTGGAAATGTGTAAGTAGTATGAGAAACTGCCTGTATCGCAGGTTTCAGGATATTTCGTAGTACTAGTGACCTACAACCACGAATCCCGACCCATCTTTCTATAATAAACATGTCTCGTTGTTGCCTCAACTATGCAAGATGGAAAACTCGCTGTTGAATTTTGATAAGGGATTTCACGGGCTCACTTTGTTCATAAACAATGGAGGCACTATAATAACCCTTACTGCCTTGGAAATACCATCAGATATTGTTTGAAATAAGGCTGGTTGTGTAGGTTTGTTTTTGTCTTTGCATAGTATAGTCAAGTAATACAGTGGGTCAAATTACGGTCACGGATTCTGGAGACCCTCAACAGGGGTACAGTCAGCCACGCATAAAACTTTGAATTTCCAGTGCAATCTTGTGTTACTTCGGACCAAGTTTCTCTTGGGAAATAGCTGAACTTGTGTGTTCTGGAATTTACATACCGGGAGAAAACTTTAACCTTTACTTACTTGAATGGAAAATACAGTACAAGAAAGTCAAGCTCATTGCAGTATGTTTGCGTTTATTGGTGATATAAGGTTAATCTAAGCAGAAGAAAGTTTTCTGAGCCTTTTTCATTAATTACGTAAAAATTTGATAAACTACTGATAGATTGATAGACACGGTTAGCGTGGCAAAACTATGCCGCAAAAATATGATAGTTAACTCTTTCCCGGACAGTGAACGGCTATATAGGCGTCATAAAATTAAAAATAAATTGTAACTATTTTACTGCTCGCCAATAAGTGATAATAGTCTTGTGGTTTCCTATATAAGTACTTCCAAATAAATTCACAAGTATATTACCAAAATATTCGCTACTTTCAAATCAATATTTTACCGGGTATATTGTCAAAGACAAGCTCGAGCTTTTTGGTTCTGAACCGGTTTTTTGCCTACTTTTGCAACTACCACAAATATATGATTTTCTAAATTATACATAATTTAGAAAATTAACCCTAGTGTTTAGCTGTTTCGCTGACGATTCCTAAAGTCTCAGGTCGACGATACGTAGTAGAACAGAAGAATCCGATAAACCTCGTAGATCTATCTTTATCTTTAAACGAGCAATTCTTGTATATATATATATATATTATTATATATAATTGGAATCTCGGAAACGGCTGCACCGATTTTCATGAAATTTGGTATGTAGAGGGATTTGGGGGCGATAAATCGATCTAGCTAGGTTTAATTTTTAGAAAACATCTTTCCAACCGTGTTTTCGGGCATGAAAAATTGCTCAAATTGTTAATACGACTCTTACTGACATCTATTGCCGAGTAGTAATACTATGCTATACGTAGGATGGTGCGGGGGACGTTTTGGTTTTGAAGTAACTAAAGATGGGGTTATGAAAAAATCGAAGGAAAATAATCGATATTTTTACTTCGAGTGAAGCTCGGTCGTCCAGGTACTACATATAAAACTCAAAGTCCTGACTGTTTCGTTCATCGCCGAATCATCAACGCCCTTGTGGGAAAATCCGTTATGGATACTCCACCGCTGGCGGGGACAACGGTGGGGTTATGTGGGACGCGGACCCACTAAATCCTCACGGTGACCACTCGCGCGTTATCGCCGGGGCCCCCGGAACGACCTTAGCCATTACATCCAAGGGCGGCCTTAGCCGCGCTAGGCCCTCACGGACCATCTCCGACATGAGAGGGGGTCGAAGCACCCTCACCCACGGCGTTACAGTCACCGTGGTACTGCCATCTTCCTCAGGGCCGTAATTTAAGCGCACGAGCTCCCGTCCGTACGCTACAGCCCTCACGCCCTTTCAGTCGCCTCTTACGACAGGTAAGGGATAACCTCAGACCTATTGTAATGCCCGGAACATGCCCTGCTGGACTAAAACTCTTGACCCTAGAAAGCTGCAATTTTGCATAGGGGTTCTTTTGAAGATGTTTTCGTGAAAGAAGAAAGTATTTTTTTTATTTTCAAAATTCATCCCGGTAAAAAGGTAGAAGTTAATATGACAAAAAGTGAATTTTTGAGTGATGGTTCTAAAGTTAGTGGCGCGAATGAAATCGCGGGGCGTCCCCTAGTAAAGTATAAAGTCATTTCAGTACAGATATATTTGCGAACATAGGTTATATATATTTTAACAATAGACGGCCACGCGGCGTTTTCCGCACCGATTTCTGTCAATCCCATGGGGGAACTGTCCAATTGTTTCTCACCGTACAAAACTTTGTCTGTACGAGTAGTGAAATCGGTTAACCCGGCCATGTATACAGGGTGGCTCTTTTACAACAGTCAGTGCGGGAAAGTTTTTAACTATAAGACATACGAAGGTCTGTTCTTAGGTGCCTAAGAAGCCTGTCGTCGATTTTAGTATAAAAAAACTTCATAGAGATTGGAGACTTTGTTTTATACCAACTATGAATTTACAACTTTTTCATTGCATGGCAGGGTATATAATAATATATATCACGTTAGTGAGCTCCAACTTATTGGTTGTACAAGGACTGCAGGAGCTATTAGAACCAAGCAAGGAAGAGTTACGTCTTGGTTCAAATGGTTGTATTATCGTTTTTTTTTCTATGAATTTCTATTTTATTTACTAAAAAATAGCGAATATAATTGTTACTATTGTTATTTATTAATCATTTGTAACATGACGTCCACTGCTGGACATGAGCCTCCCTCAAAGAAATCCATGGTAGTTTGGGGAGAAACGCCAATAATTGCCACGCGTGGCAGGCGGGGAAATCGCAGTATTTTACTCGTAGATAACGTTGCTACGCTTCCTCTGTAGAGTTCCCTCGCTCGCCTCTTACGACCCCTAAAACGGGAAAAGTTGGGCTGGGGTGGTGACACATGTATTCTATTCGCCGTCACCATACGGCTGATTTTATTACATTTGTTACAGCAAAATCATCCCATCATTACAGAGTCCATGACCAATCAGAAGAGCTGATTTAACATCTTCTGAACGATTTCGCTCTGAATCGTTATCGATTTCGTTCCTAATTACCGTTCGGTTCATATCCAGGCTAAAGCAGAGCTGCAGGCAATCGCTTTGTTTGTATTGGATGATGCCCAAACGACTCCCGGCCTATTATAGATTGGCGGGCGGCAAACACTGTTATGGTCTATAACATAGGTAGGTACCAATTACTTGTACTGAGTGTAAAAAGACCCCGAGTAGTGGTATTTTTTTTTCATGTCCCCGCATTGTCGCCGTAGTAAAAGTTGTTTATATTGACGAGTATCGTTTCTAAGGTTCGGGGTCCTTTTACACTCAGCATGCCCAGTACATATTTTTTTCGTGTGGCGTGAAAAGTACTCGAAACCGGAGATCATGTATGAAAAGATGTATGAATGTAGGTGAATTGAAAGGACCGTAGGTATATCAGGACCGCCAGGATGTGAAATGACTTGCCGGAGTCTGTGTTTCCTGCGCAGTACAGTCTGAAGGTCTTCAAGTCGCGAGTGAATAGGTACCTAATTGACAAGTGTGCTCCATCGTAGACCACATCGCTGCTTTACATCAGGCAGGATGGTGGTCAAACGCTTTTTTACTCAATATATCATCTTTATCCATCCCTGTTTCGACCACAGGCCTAAGTCTACAACACTCTTCTCACTAAGGCAAACGATGTGCATTGCTGATTTCCTTACTTTCATTTCACTTTCGTTCTTAGTAAAACAGCGATGAAACTACAAGAGTGTAGCAGACTTGGCCCCTAGGTCACAGAGATTTTGTGTCGGATCCTCGTCGCGTCTTCAGCCGTTAACAGGCTTCATGTGTTATTCGTGCTGTATGCTAGCAATTTTCGAATTCGCAAAACGAAATTTAGGCTAGTCTAGTTAAAAGTTCCCTTGACTGCTCACAAAGGTCACTGAAGCATTTTGGCTCCGGTTTGGTCCGCTGCAGTTTATCAAGCATCTCATTCCTTCCTTCGTTGTATAATCTGCTATACCATAGTGCATGGTCCCTGTTTTCCTTCGCTTCGCCACAAGGAAACTGAGCTGTTTCGTAGAGACATCCGGTGCAATCGTTCGCCGTTTTCGTTATTCATAAAACTCATAAACTACTAGACAAATTTCGATAATTCTTTCACCATTAGCCTACTCTACGGACGAACTTGGATAAAACTAAGGTGTAATGTTCTACCGGAACCGGTTTCAGTACACGATACCGTTCTCGAAGTTGTTCAAAAATATGTCTGCCACATTACAGTTAGGTAGAAACAACTTCGAGAACGAGGTTAACAGAAGAACTCGACTAGGTTTATTTCATTTGGGAAGTTAGCATCATTGATCTCACATTGCCTGAAGGCAAAAGTATTCAATGAGTGTGTAATGACATACGGGAGCTGGTCAGTGTCCCCACGATACGGCTGGCTCAAAGTTACTCTGACGGATTGGATCAGAAACGAAGTGATCCGATAGAGCATCAAAGTCATCTACATAGCTCATCGGATTAACAAGCTGAAGTGGCAGTGGGCCGGCTTGACTTTACAACGCCTTTTTACTCCAGCGCTTATCTCCGAAAAACGCTTAAAAGCGCAGACAGTTAACACTTCAATTTTCCTTTCCATTCAACACAAGTGTATTGGTCTTACGAGGCATCATTGGAAAAGTTATTGACAGTTTTATATAGCTTTCCGAGAAAATAGTGTTGCTACCAAAGGCAATATCAGGCATCCTATAACACCTCTAGATAAAGGGCATATCGCAGCTGGCCATATCTGTTATCTGGGGCCGAATTCCACTGAAAAAAAAAGTAATTTAACTTTTTATGGGAACACGTACCGCCTTCCAACGCAAAAACAATTCAATACAAAATTTTTAAATTGCAACTTGCGGTTGTGTTGTGTTGGCATGAAATATGAGAAGCATGACGCCAGACGTTCACAGAGAGCGCTGCTGCCCGTTCTCTGTAGAGCTCTACAGTTACTGCTACTGTTATATATTGACCCCAAATGTCAGGCTAAAAGTTACATTGGAGGGAAACGATGTGTCCAAAATGTGAGTTATTATCACTGTACAGTTTCACATTCACAAGTTATACTTCAACCACCTAACTACCGTTTGATAATCTGCAATCGACGAAAACCTTACACGATTTGTCATTCAAAGATCTCGATAGCAGTAGCAGACTACAGCCTCAGTGTGTTGATTTTTACGACATGCTTAGAATACTCACAGTCGACCTCTCGCCGTAAGTCGTAAAAGCCGGGGAGATACTATATAAAGGCGGCAATATCTTGTCTACAAGGGAGCATCGATGAGGCTACCGAAGATTGTCGGCGACGTGTCCAGAATGTCTAAGTGTTAAAGATGTCGGCCCGTCTACAACGCCCCCAAGGGAAACACGCAAAAGAGCGATGTCTGCGACGATAAAATGGTTCCGGATATAATTAGCTGATCAGGCTTTGGATAATTGACGCGTTGGGTCGTATGGCTGAATTCTGGGGTAGATCGTATAAATTAACGATAACTACACATAGATAATAACATTAGTGGTGTCTAACAGTTTGATTGGAATCGTACTTTTGAATTTACAGTTTTGTGTACAGTAAAATACTGATTCTGGTAGAATTTGACACTCTATTCAGTTTATTCCGTTCCCGTTGGAATGTCAGGATACAGCCTAAGTTCTCATATCTCAAATTTTGTACAAACATGATGATCGGAAGTCGTTTTTGCATGAAAACGTAACAAACCAATCTTACCTTCAGGTTCTACGAAAGAAGGTTCTAGAGACAGGTGTTTCGAAAACTATAAATAAACCACGGCCTACAATTTAACATAACATTGTTTAAGACAGAAAACTGTGGCGTGATATTCAGGGCCAGAAAGATTTGAGAGGGTTAGAGATCATCTATTTTGTTAATAAGCCGAGACCTAACGCAGACTATCCACTTAATTTTTTTGTCGTCGTTCCTTTTTCGAATTCAATATTTAGTCCCCATTCTGAAATGAATGGAATGTAGACAATAATGGCCAGGCCTCAATTATAAAAAAACGCAAGAGACTCGCTATATCCAAACGAGCTATATCATTCAAGTCAAGGCAAACTTACGAAGGCCCTTAATATTTTCTGTGAAGTAGAGACTGTAGTTTGCAGCTCGTATTCGGGCGGTTGGTGTTGGATTATTCAGAATGGCCCATTTACATCGGCTAGTATTAGGAAAGTTAGAAACTGTAAGATGGAGATCTGCTCCGAGAAAGTCTTGTAACATTCAACTACTGTTCCTCGATATCGATATAAGAAAAAAAAATCTCGGAGTATTCCATTTTAAATCGTAGATTGAGTTAGTAGTGTATTATTTAATTTTATGCAGTTTTACTCATCACCTTATTCAGATGTTTCTATGACGAGAATATTTTGGTATTCGTTTCAGATTTTCCGAAACTGGTCGAACTAAATTAACTAACTTTTCAACTAGGACGACGGTCGCGGGTTCGATTCCCGCCACGGACATATTGTTTTAGTGATGAGTATTTGTCTATGTAGGTATGTACGTATATATAAAAGTATTTATGTAAGTATATCAGTCTCGTGCACCTTTGGGGTCTATGGGGTGACCATGTGTAAAAATATCCCCCGAATATTTATATTGTTTATTTATTAGGTAGTCAGATATGTAGAGTCTCTCTAGAATCTCTTATGGAGATGTACGTAGGATTGGTAGAATGGGGCGTAAGATTTTCTGTGTAAAAAGCAAGAAATTAAGAATTATAGGTAAGTATAATATGTAGGTATTTTGGAAGTAGTACAAAAACAAATGAGTATTAGCCGACGAAAATATCCGTTCAGTGCACGTGGTCTGGAGTGATAGCTATTAGCTATAGCTGCACCTTCAATTCAATATAAACCCAATAAGCCAGATGCACAGATATTTCCGACGCGATGGCTTCTACGAGTGTGTCTTGAAAAAAAAAAAGAAGAGCGAATTACATTCGAGAGTGTTACTATAATGACGAAATATTTGAATTTAATAGGAAATAATATAGAATAGAATAAAATCCTGAAAATGTCAATAAACTTGCGTAGGTAGATTGGAGCCTTGAACTGTTACTAAATCCAACGCTCTTTAGGCGACGGAAGACATCACATCACACAAGTTCAAGTACGTTGAAATGCGGGTATTTGCTTGGCATTGCGTAATGCTCTTTGATCTTTAATGGATCAATTTATCTGGCGCTAAAATAAACCAATGTTATTTTACATGTTATAAACACTATCTTGTATAGGTAAAGAGAAGTGGTGCACATGATAAAGTTATTAGTAGTCTCTACTTAGGCAGTGAATTACATTATTAGTAGTATAAAAGCAGATAAGAATTCGGCAAATTACTGTTTGTTTCCATTAGTTTGAGGTATGGTATTTCGTATTTATGTAGTCATATGAAATGTGGTCTAAAAGAATAGTTTACAAAAAAAACTTACACCAATACTAGTTTTCCGCCCATAATTTGTAGTTGTTGTTTAAAGTTCCCCTTAACGTCCCCTAAAGATTTATCGAGTTTGCCATCATCATACTCTGATTTCCTTATCATTCGATCTGTCATTCTTGGAAATATCTTCTTTCCAACACAAAAACACAAAAGTCGGTTCATAAACGACGGAGTTATCCGCGAACAAACATAAAAAAACAAGGGATCGAATGGGGAATTTTCTTTGACATTTTTCTGACAGATTTTCGGGTGGAGAACTGTCATTACTGTCAAACTTTGTTTGGAAAATGAGAAAGACTCCTTTTTTGAAGTCTCTTTAAAGACATTTTTTTTAATTTCATAAATACTTTTTAGAAATCATTAAAAAAAATTACTAGTGTCGCCGTTCTAAATTTAATAAAACATTTTTTTTATAAAAAAGTCCAATTCAAAGTCCAGTCCAAAATCCAACTTGCCCATGAATACATAAATTTCAAAAAGTTCACGCTCGTATCTCACTTATCGTAAAGATTACCGTACGAATTTATTTAAAGATAAAACTTTCCAAACATCCATTTTTCGTGCTCACCTACAGAAAAGAAAGCTGACGAAACCTTCAAGTTTCTAATCTAATATTATAAGCGTCCATCTCTCAGTCAGCTTTTCCCTTTTTATATTAAGATCCAATGGAAGTATCGTTATTGGATCAACATAATCTTCGGTAAGTTACTTTGGCATTTTGATAGGTACCTATGAACCTTACGATAACATTGGATCGACTCAAGATGACCTGAAATTTCGTAGAATTGGCTCTAGGGATGATGGAAATTGTTGGAATTATGTTTTGTTTATGAGTAAAACTAAGTTCAACACAGATGAGTACAGTGGTTATTTAGCCAAGTTTTCGCTAGCACTTGCAATCGAAAGTGTATTTATTCATAATATATTTTGGGCATACTAATAATAGCGGAATAACTATTTAAAAGATATACTAGGCTCAACATAATAGGGAAAAACCGCAAACAGTAGACCTGTAAACCATTGTACAAGTGATAGTGCGGAGTTTTGCGCGGGAAGCGATGAGATGGCTTCTTTATGTCTCATTTTCTAAATTAATTTTTCGCTGCAATTATTGTGGTGAAATAAGTGTAATAATTTGCTGGTGATGAAAAATAATGTAGTGAGAATGAGAAGCTATGGACCAAATGCCTCCAAAAACCGATAGGCGAAGAAATCGCTCTGCGCAAATGGATATGGATTGGCCACGCGCTACGAAGAGGCGATCCGGCGGTTGTGGCTTTCGACTGGCGCCCTAGCGGGAAGCGGAGACGAGGAAGACCAGCACACGTGGCGGCGCTCCGTGGACTCCGAGCTCAGCGCGGCGGGCATTGACTGGAATGCCGCAAAGACAGCAGCGCTGGATAGAGGGACATGGAGAGATATCTGCAAGGCCCTATGTACCCCCCGGGTATGCTAGGACCTAAGTAAGTAGAGAATGAGAAGTCGAGGAGAGGACTCCTATGTGATCAATTTGTTATTCCGACGACTTTGACTATTGACGACTTTATCGATATTACTTTGTTTGTGGCAAAATTGTCGACGTCAAAGCTGATAGGTTCAGCTTTGACATCCAATATAAAAAAAATGTGAACCAATGGATCATCGAGTGTTTTCATGTCAGATTATTCATTCCGAGCGAAGTCGCAGAGTGTTGGTTTTTCTCTCTCTCTATCACTCCGTATTATTAGAGCGGGAGAGTAAAATGCTTCGCACCTCTCACCAAAAACAACGAGACTTGCAATCTTAAAATGACGTTTATAATAAAACGAGACTGCGATATGAAAAACATGCAGGAGTGCAAGAGTAAGACAAAATATCTTCTGTCCCTTACAGCGGATCAGGGCAAATCAGGAACCAAACTGTAAAATTAGTAGTAAAAGTGTCAGTTTGGATCCAGAAGAACGTAATTTTCTATACATTTTGACGGAAAAGAGACAAACCGTAAAATGCGGCTCACACATCTAGTGTTTGTAGAGCTTAATAATGTATAATGTCCCAGCTTCGAGTACGGAATTCTCGTGAACACGATGAATACAGCACCATATTTCACCAGCTTGTTCACGCTATATAAAGTTCTCATACTAAAGAAAAACATCCTGATAATATTCTCCGGGTTAATATCCGCACATTAAGCTCTTGACATCCAGTATTGGTACACAGTTCAGTTGCAGGTTACATGTCAAATATCCGATCAACTGCACCTGAACAACGTAGCTCAGTGATCCCAAGGGCTCCGACTCGGTTCCAATAATAAAACACAAGTTGAGTGCAAGAGAGAGAGTATACCTAGCGCCATCTAGTGTGCTTTCAGGACAATAAAATTCAAAATTCAAAATAAACTTATAATAATAATCTTATACAAAAACAACTTTAAACATACCGCCCACCAAGGACGCCATGACTCAGGGTCCTTCACAAAATAAACATAACTGAACAAGGACACAAACAAAAATGATGGCAAAATAATAAACCCTAGTATTGGTGGGAACAGTAATAAAATAACCTTATATTTTTAACACAATAATATTAATCACATAACTGAGCAGGCTCTGCCACTGGAAGAAAACATAATTTATTGGTAGACAGAATCCTTAGTTCTTAAAGTTACCACTCGACAAATTCGTTAGCATCTGGATGGAGACCAATCATTCTGCCATAAAGCCACTTACGAGGGAGGTAAATTAGTTAAACTAGACCATTTGTACCTATAAAAGAATTGATTCAGATGGTCTTGAGACCACTGACGCCAAAAATGACTGTAGGACTTATACCCCTTACCCTTAGTAGTCCGAATTTGCATTGGACCTGCATAGTCTAAACCGCAGGTTTCGAACGGCCGAATTGCGTTAAGTTTGCCTGACG
>SJJU01005187.1:0-19607 GCA_012932125.1 Conopomorpha cramerella
TCCGCCAAAATGTATGGAAAATGATGTACTTCTGGTTCCAAAATGTCATTTTTACTACTAATTTGACAGTTTGGATCCAGATTTGCCCTGATACGCGGGACAGAAAATATTTTTTCTTACTCATTCACTCCTGCATGTTTTCGTATCGCCGTCTCGTTTTATTCTAAACGTCAGTTTAGGATTGCGAGTCCAGTTGTTTTTGGTCTGAGATTTTACCTTACCTCCGGCTGTTATAGCCAGAAGCCGCGGCTGTATAATGACGTCTGTCAAAGGTAAAAATATATGTGAACGGTCTTTAGACAGTTTATCAGAGAGTCCGCGGGACTGCTGTATGTAATTTTCTCGATGTGTAGTAAAAATATTAAGTAATGTTGAGAGGTTTATCTTAATCATAATATCTTTCTCTACTCTTATGTGTATCGATAGCAGCAGTCCAATGTACCCATGTCGGCTCTCTTCCCCACCTTACATACCTATAATTAGAAGTTTCTGGTATTCCTAGTTCTGTCTGATTTATAATAAATAAAATTATAGTAAATGTATTAGAAAGTAGGAGCCAAATGCCAAAAGTACCACACGAGAGACACCAATTTTAACTCTCTCCTCTCTACAAAAACACAGCTCTCTGTTTACGTAGCCGCAGGTAGTTGACACACTTTTCCCTTATTCGGAGCGAATGCCTTAATCCTCTCATTATCTAACTTACTCTGTGTTACTTAAAAAGTTTTACCGTGAACCTGCCCAGTGGTGCTTGTTAGCGGCTGCCTAGACTCGCCGTTGTCGCCTGAGCTACTTCACATAGCTAATGTAATACAACACCAGCTCAGAATACCTGAAACAGTGTAGCTGTGCGTGCACGCGACTATGATCGCATCCTGCTCACTAATTCTCCAGTTGTTTCTTTATAATTGCTCTGAGGGTAGAGTTAATGTTGTTGCTAAAGGTACACTTGTTACCTGTAATGATCCGAAAGGAAATTCCGCTCCCTAATAATGGAGAAGCAGGAAAACGGAACGGGCTGATCGACGAACGTTTCTATCTGCTAAATACACAGACCATGTTCTGTGCGAAAATTGTATTGTTTTCAGACTTAAAACACCGAAAACGCTGTTATGTAGTCACTTATACAACCGAAAAATACATTTCACCCAACGTTAAAGATTACAATTCTAGAGATTCTACATTCTTTCATCTACAGAACATGTGCTCTGTCCAATGGAGCTCAGATTGATTTAGACATTTTCTGTTCGTCTTTAGTAGAAGCAAAGAGGAAACTTTCGAAATTCTTTACAGTTTAAGTATATTTGTTTTTAATTGAAAAAAATATTTTTTCTTCTTTTTTGTATAACATAAGTACCTATTTATTGTTAAAACAAACTAATGTGATATCGTAACAAAAAAAAATAGTACCTATGTAATTTGTGCATGTTGTGTTCACTTCAAGAAGACCGCAACTATATCTTGTTTTTTGTTTAAGTTAATAATATTAAAATTGTTGTGGTCGGTTTAGTGAACCAATAATAAAATAAAAAAAAGAAGCGAGTCGAAAAACCTCGGCACAAAAACGGTGTTCTGCAACAACATACATTTCCTGCTGAGGAACGACGCAACGTTTTTTAAATTATAAATTGACAAACTTGACTTACATGTATGTATGTATGTATATGTTGCAACAATTACCTCCGCGTGGCTCGAGAGGGCGCTGCGAGCGCTGCCAGTGTGAGGACACCGTGCATCATTCATTACGCTTCCGTCGTTGCGTTACATACTCTTTCGGCAGTAGCGTGCACTGGCTTTTACGACAAGGTAGGCAGTAATCCCCAAGGATTGGCACCTATGTATAGGTAACTTGTCTTTACGAAACATAGGTACCTCTACCTATCTACTCACCCACAAAATACAGGACTTCATTAGCCTATGTCGTGAGTATAACAAAAAAAGATCTAGCAATAACTCTTTTATTAGGCCGGGTAACCAAAATACACACCTCAAGGGATCAAGAACATTTTAGCTCTAAAAAAAAATCGAATTTCTTCAAATCAAATCAAATCTTCTAGATCGGTCTCCTACCTAATTCCGCATGCCTGTATCAACGACTTATCACCACAATTTGAATAAATTATGAATGAATTCAGTTTTTGTAAAATATATTCTTGATTGCAAGCTTCTAAAATGTACTTGATCCCTAGACACTTTTGATGTATGTACTAAGGTAGGCAGTGTCTTTTTGCCTATATGGTGTGCACGCCACTGCTCTATGGCACCTACGTACAGTCAGCTCAGAATCTGCTCCACCATCCTGGTTGAAATAAAATGAAATAGTTTATTTCTTCATCGTTATAAGTGGTAAATATCTACAGTAGTATAACACGAAGCTTGATGAAAGTAATTTATGGTTTTAAAAACAAAAGTAAACCTTCCCGGTTCGAATTAATTTCTTTAACTGACCAGAAGAACCGGGAAGAAACTGAAAACACCCAGTCAAAAGTTTTGAGATAACAGACATAAAAAATACCTTCGAATTAATAACTTCCATCTATTTTCCAACTTTTACTTAGGTACTTTACTCTTCACACACTATATAACACACCCGGACACTTTGGCGCAAGCTTGCTTTTTAGTTAAGCCCCAGCTTGAACACAATAAGCCTTTATCGACACACTATTGGTATTTTTTATTAAAATATGTAAATTGTGTTGCAATATTTAGTTTATTTATATATTTACTAATCTCTCCTCACTCATGAGTGCTGGCAGAATACCAGCGTCACGGGCAACCGTGGCAATATGCTGAGTCGGCGTCTCTTTTTTGTTGACAGACACAGGAACGATAGATAGGAATGCTGCATTTAACATTCACTGTATGTGTAGTCTATTGTACTGAATTGTTGTTTGTGTGTGTTTTTTAGCAAAAATAAATGAATGTCTATGTCTATTTTCAAGTCGGTTTAAAACAAGACTCGATCGTCTTACATTGTGTGACAATGTGTGTAGGTAGGTGTGTCGCTCGGTGGAGAATTAAATTTTAAAGTACATACTTAAGTAATATTGATAAATCAGTGCTTAATGTAACATTCACATTGAACAAAGTGCTCGAAGAGAAAGGAGGAGGAAAATCCCGTGACGTTCTGGAAATTGGGTCAAAGTGGCGAGGTAATTTTCTGAAACAAAATATCTTTATGAATAATTCTCGCTTTTCCTTAAAAAAAATGTTTTTCAGCCAGCGATGAATTTAAGAAAAGTACTGAGGTAATTAACCAAAATAGCGTTGTTTTTCTTCAGGTAGAAAACACCTTTAAAAATATGAAACAGTCATCCTGACAGTTTGTGTTCGCCATTTAAATAGACTTTTTTTATCACTATGAACAAGCGTTTGACCACCATCCTGACTGATGTTAAGCAGCGATGTGGTCTACGACGGAGCACACTTGTTCATCATTCACCCGCGACTTTCACGTCCATTCTTTTATATTCAAATAAAAGTTCGTCAAACGTTTTGCAGACGCGAAATACGAGTTGAAAAAGCTACAGACGACAGTTATTTTGAATAGCTTTTGCCGACCAATTGAATATATCGCGAATTTATCGCTCTATCCCACTGAGCCGACCGCTCCACGTGTATCATTTGTATCTTTAAAAAAATACTGAATAGATAGAGAAGCCACCATCCTGCCGAAATAATCTGCTAAGGGAAACACTTCGCTTGATGTATGTATTATTTTCTCTTTTCATGTGGACTCGGGCTTAGTCAAGTATTTACTCTCCGTGTACAGTAATATTATATAGTTGGTGTCATTGTCAGAGTCTATCGATAAAATCGTCAAAGTCGTGATAAAATCTCACTAAAACGTAGGTAACGGTGGACCATAATATTTCAATGCTGCGTGGAGCATTATACGGTAATAACAAATTGAACAAAAAGGAGTCCGCTCCTTTACTTCCTACTCTCGCTACGTTATTTTTCATCACCAGCACATTATTACACTAATTCCAACATATTTATATAAAGTAAATAAATACATTTCACGTCTTTTAATCCTAAAGCGGATTAGGCAGAGGCACTTGCTAAAGCGAATGCCCACGGTTCACCAAGCGTATTGAACCCAATGTAACAACCCATCTAATTTTTAAAATGAGAACTAAAGAAGCCATCTCCCTCCCATCGCTTCCCGCGCAAAACTCCCTGTATGTATTATTCTGTAGTGACAAGGTGTTACGTTGTGCTCTGCTGAATATATCTCTGAGCAATGAGCATTGAACCAAATTTATTTCTGCCTTGTAAATTTCACTTATGTTTCGCTCGCTATTTTGTGTTGTTTTGTCTTTCATGAAACGTGCCTCGCCAAGCGCAGCTCTGTTGTAATTGGCTTATACTGTTTTGAGTGAAATTGTACAAGTTTTGAAAATAACATTGCCTGAAACAGCGACACCTTAGCCCGGCACACGCGTTGCGAATTAAAAAGTTTCGATTCTCTCCAGCCAGTGTGAGTTGATAGTGTGTTTCGCGCTCACAATGGAGTTTCTTACTGTTGTATGCGAACTCCTTGGATGCGAGGCGCGCAAACTTCGGCAGTCGCCTTGACACACGCTGATACTGTGTTGAATTTCCCACCAACTGAAACATAGGTACCAACATGACGCTTTGGAAGATAAATAGGTACCAACAGAACAATTATTTTGGAACGCAAGACATTAAAAAAAACTACTTAAACACAAAATAATAATTTGTACATTTTATTTTCCCCTTTTGGAAACATATACACCATATTCACTGTAACACATACTACACTGTTAAATACTCTAGCGATTACACAAGTAATTTTATGGCAAAATAACTATATTTAAAATTACATTTTGGTCGCTTCTGCTATAAACAAAAAAAAAATACACATCACGCCTTAAAATCCCAAAACGGGGTAGGCAGAGGCACTTGCTAAAGCAAATGCCCACGGTTCACCAAGGTGATGACAGGATACAGGACAGAGGGTGCGCCCATCGCCGTTGTAGGGCTCACACACCGTGTCGTGTGCGGGTTTTATCACGACGTTGCCTTTCACTGCACAAAATAAACAAAGTGTTGTCTAAAATGAAAACTTATACATTTCTACGTTCCTTTTAAACAATTTCTTACCTCAGTAGTAATATAAAACAATTTGTTCCAACTATGAGAGTAGGTTTCAATTGTAGTCACAACATAAGTGATAATAATTCTTCAGCTCCCGAGAGAGCGAGTGAACAAGATGGTCTAACTTCAGGTTTCCATGCAAAAGCATTTAGTGCCAACTTAATTGCTCAATTACATATAACTTCCATTGTATTCTAATGAAATAACTTAATAGAATGCAATTCTCTTGATAAGCTTTCGTTGTTATGAAAACTTGTGTTTTCTTTGAAATATTATTACTAGTGGACGCTCCGCGATTTCATTCGCGCAGTTTTAGTATTAATTTATATTTTTGTAGATGTTAATAATATTTTACAACAACACACACATTGCCTTCATCCCATGTTAAGTAGCTAAATCACTTGTGTTATGGAATTCAGACAACGAAATATACTCGTATTTACTTGAATACATTTTTTCTTATAAATACATCCTTACTAATATTATAAATCGGAAAGTGAGTTTGTTTGTTTGTTCCGCTTTCACGCCGTAACTACTGAACCGACAGCTTTAAAATTTTTGTGAAAATTTTTTGGGTACTTGCTTTAGCAAGTGCCTCTGCCTACCCCTCTTTGGGATTAAAGGCGTGAAGTATAAGTGTATTTTTTGCATACGTAAAGTGAGAAGTTCGGATTAATTAATAGGGTACTTTTTATCACGGAAAAAAATGATATTCCCGAGGGAAACTTAGATTTTTCCGTAGGAATGATCAATTTTCGTATAGTTGTCCTTTATACCGCAATATAACCGAAGTCCACGCGGGCGAAGCCGCGGGCGGAAAGCTAGTACTTATATAAATAAAACACCCAGATACATCCGACAAGTACTTAAAAGCTCATCACCTAAATACCTGCCAGCGGTGGAAACCCACTACCCTACAGAATAGAGGCAGACATGCTGTCCACTACACCAACGGGCCCGTCAAACGTTAGTGAGTTTAAGTGTTTTGTTTTCCGTGTTTTATTTGATTATTCTTCTGCTTCTTTTCGAGTGGACAGCGTGTGTGTCCTCATATGTTCTGTGAGCAGTATTCGGGCACGCAGCGTTATCTGTGGCCTCGTACAGGTCCTGCAGCGTGCAGGTGTTGGGGCACGAGGGGCAGACGAGCAGGTGATCCATTGGATTTGATTATTCATACACACATCAAAAGTGAATAGGGATCAAGAACATTTTTAGCTCTAAAAAAATGTAATTTATTTAAATCAAATCTAATCTTCTGGATTGGTCTCCTACCTAATTCCCCATGTCTGTATCAATGACTTATCACCACATTTTGAATAAATTATGAATGAATTTTGTTGTTATGTCATTTTATATTTTTGCTTGTTGTTTTTATTTGTATTTCTTTTATAATTTTGGTGTGTTAGTTCTTAAGTTAGTATGCATACATACATACATTCAAACAGGATTGGAGTAGGTGTGTGGTATGGTCCGACAGTACAGTCTGGAGGTCTTCAAGTCACTGGGGTAAATAGGTGCCTAATGAACAAGTGTGCTCCATCGTAGACCACATCGCTGCTTAACATCAGGTTGCATTGTGGTCAAACTCTTGTACACTGTGTTTAAAAATTAAAAACAATAAGCTAACGTAACTATTTTCATATTAGTTCACAGAGTGTTGAAAATTACTATATTAACAGTGTTAGTCCTGAGCAGTTGGTGTGCAGTTCCCGAAATTCCGGCTAAATGCAAACTCCAAACAAAACCGTGAAACTCCATATTCTAATTCGGCGAAATGCACGTACTGTAGGTACTTAGGGCTCACTGCAAGCGAACCAATATTTGTCTACTGAATACGCTCTAAAACGACCTAATACTTTATTTCACAGCAAAGTGGTCTTTATTGTCGTGCGATAGAAACTGTGGCGGCGAGTTAGAATCTACTTTGTGAAATTAGACAGGCGTTTAAAATGTAAATGGGCGTTTTAATGAGTCGGCGTCGGGTTGCGGGCTGGTTCTACAGCCTGAATGGAAATTTAAGTACGGCGGCGCTCGTCAAATACTATGATGGCCGAGCTGGCGCCCAACGTGGGACTAACTATGGCGACCAACGTGGGACTAACTATGGGGCCCAACGTGGGTCTAAAGGGTTATGCCGATCTTTTAGCCTAGAACTCTTTTACTGTGAAATCTGGGATACGTATGTCTGAGATTTTAACCTAAGACTATTATGTACCCAACTGAGGGAGAATTATCAGACTAAGGTATTCTTTAGGGTATGATAGCGGAATAACCCGGTCTAACTGTGGCGACCAACGTGGATTTTATTGATTTTTCCCCAAGTATGCATTTAATTACAAATGTCTTTGAAGATGTGCATTTTTTTGACACCTCCTGTAATGCCTTCAGTAGGGTCTACAGAAACAGTACACTTCGGCGAAAAAGGGTAATTCTGAATCATCTTGTATAATGCATTATCCTCTACCTACGAAACTGGAAGACAGATGTGCCGCATGTGTTTGTTCGTAACATTAAATTTAAATGTTGTATCCCACTTAAGAATCGCTCGGAGGTAATTCATTTCTTAAACACGTTCGAGGCACACCCCTCCCGTCGACACGATAACAATAAAACTTCTATTGTCTTGATTTGAGTGTACACGAGTGTGTTCTTTAAACTTAAGTAACGATTAAACAAATTTTGAATCGTAGAGACACATTTTACAGTACCCATTCGCAGAATTTTGAACCCTGCTGCAGTCAATTTAGAGTAAAATTTGTTTGCGCGATGAAAACCTTTATCTGTTTCTATTCAATTTTCTGTTTAATTTCCATAGCAATAAAGTGAGGAGGTTAGGATCAAAACGTATTAATTTAGGTGTAACCAAATTTGATGAAAAAAAATAGGAAAACTTATACTACTCTTAGGCCCTTTCAGAAGAAAAATTCCCTTGTACATATATGAAATCTATTATTACTCAAAAACAATTTTAAAAATAGTACATGGTAGTGAAGTTATATATTTGAAAATGTACAGAAACCCTTAGGGGAAGAAAAGCAAATTAATACGTTTTGATTCTAACCTCCTCAAGTATCATTTTGTACGCATTTTTTATCTCTCGAATAAAAGCAGTTTAATTCAGAGCTTCCTGCTGCATGTTGATCTGGTATGGAAATATAATGCATCAGCTGTATTTCTTCCTGGCGTGTCGTAGGATCCGCCAATCGGATCTGGATATTTAGGTCTATTCAGGTTAGCAACTTGTAACTGAATTCATTCTTATGCTAAATGTTTCAGAAGGTACGTTGAGATTTATTTCTTGAAGGCTTACAGTACATTACCAATTCGCACTTATTGCTAGCTTTCTGAACGATAATTAAAATAAAAAAAACAAAATCATACATAAATATTTAGCTATTAAAAAGAAAATTCCTAAGGTTCCGTCCACCACCTTCTGGGGATCACGAGAGTGATTATAACAAATATGTGTATATGTTAGATCATTTAGGACGGATATAAATTGTCATCGACGTAGAAACCAGTGATAAACAAAATATCGCCTTGAACAGCCGATGTCATCAGTATTGTGTGCCGAAATAGTGACTCTTTGAGGGTAGTTGCGGATTCGTATCAAACCAGTGAACGTCACAGCCGCTCGTGACCACGACGCAGTTGCATGCGTCGAAACTTCGAGTAAAATAACAAAGGTAAGCTCGAGCTTGTCTTTGATTATATTCGCGCCTATAAACCCGGTGAACAATATTGAGTTATGTGTACATATTATTGAAACATAAGGTACGATAAAATCACAGCATTCTACAAGCGAAGCTCCTAAGCACACTTGCAAGAGAGAAACATATTGAGTGGAGTTTACGATCCACAAAATGAGATCATTTGAAAACATTTAACGCTCGGCGATATCGCAACAACGAGGACCTCGTTCTGTCGGTTTCGTTCAGCGTTTTAAAACTTTATACCACTATAAACTGTTGGATTATCACTCGTGATGATTCACTTTGACTGTCTAGGTAACTGCGTCGGGGAGTGAGCGTTGCAAGATAATAAATGTTGCTTGCGTGAGTACTTTATGCAAATATTTGACACAGCTGCCCCCCTAGCACAGCGCTCCAAGAAATATGTGACAAGACATATAACGCGCTGCGATTTGTTGAAACTAACTGAGTGGTACAAAGCGTGACATAACAGCCAATCAGAGCGCGTATTTGTTCTATGTCATGTCTTTCTTGAGGCGCGTGCTAGGCCTGCTGGTTGTGCCTTGCAGTCTTTTTTTTTGTTGTGGGTCTCTACAGGGCCTTGTTGTGCCCAGTATCACTGCGACCATTGCTGATCTATTGTGATCGCCACCTAGTTAATAATTTAAATACGTATCAATTTTGAGCGCATTTATAAAAGTACTTTTTTGATACCGAGATTCGTAGTGGGTAATAAACATTTCAGATACAACCTCCTAAACTAAAACTACGGTAATTTGACGGTAAATGAATATATTTTGAGTTTCAAACTCATAAAGTAGCGCACGCAATGGAAGCTCACAAATTGCACGTATTCCGTAGATTTCCTTAAGATTTCTCTCGGGAACTTTGCCATGAAACGCAGACAACCGTTTGTTCACGAAACTTTCTCTTAGTGCGACAATTTCGAAAATAGTTTTTTACGAACTAAAACTCAAAAGTACATATTTCATCTTTTGCATTAGTTTGTAACTAACAGCAACTTAGCCGTACAAAGATAAAATAAAATAAAAAAACAATTAGAATAGATACAATAAAGTTGAAAAAAATGTAAATAGACTTAAAAAATAACATATAATACGTTTAGTATTTGAAGAGACGCATGTGTATTGACTAAATAGTTTTCGCTAAGTGTTACATTACATCAATAGTGTAAACCGGGTGTTACGGCGCGAAATTAACCAAAGACAAGCATTTAGCTTACCTTCGTTATTTGCTTGACGTTACATTTCATATCACCGTGTCTAAAAGTAAGCTGAATTCTTATCTTTAATATAATGTAAGTGCGCGTTTCATTAAAAAACGATTTAGTCTTACTTTAATGTCTCACATATAATGGGAAATTTTCTTTGACGTTTTCCCGACAGATTTTCAAGCTAAGAACTGTCATTACTGTCAAAATTTGTTTGGAAAGTGATTGTTAAACTCCTGTTTATTTAACTTGACTGTAACATTAATTACTATTTGTATTTGTGTAAAATACGGCGATGGGCTCACCCCCTGTCACGTTGGGTTAAATACGCTTGGTGAACAGTGCCTCTGCCTACCCCGCTTTGGGATTTAAAGGCGTGAAGTGTATTTTATTTATTTTTTATTTGTGTAAAATCAACCTTTTTATAATTTATTTTTATTTTACTTTTCTACCTTTCACTTATGACATGTTTGTTTACATTACTTTTATTTTTGCTTCCAAAACTGTCTGTACTCACATTAGTTACTTCCACAAATAAATCCACGTTTATCAGGAAATCTCGGTGTTTTTCCTCACGAACTTCCCTTCTCTATCCTCAACAGTATTGTTTGTTGTGCATTCTGTTGGTATTTCAAATATAAACATATAAATAGATTAAGCGCAGAATCGGGAAGAGTGGAGAAAGGGAGGCTTTTGCCCAACAGTAGACTAGTAATAATAATAATAATGATCGTTTGGCCTGGGCCCGCGAACATTATTAAGCCGGTCAAAAGTCGAGAACGTACATATTAACAGTTACAGGGTTCACACACCTTGTGGTGTGCGGGTTTCATTACGACGTTGTATTTCACCTTACGAGCGTTGCGTTGCGTACATAGGCTCTGAAAAAGAATCCCATTAGTACACGTCCAGTAGCCGTACTCGAACCCGCGACCTCCCGGTTGCAAGTCCTGTATCCGACAAACTGGACCACAGAAGCTACTGTGAAATTATTATTCTCCAATTAAACAAATAAGCGCAAACACGAGAACACTGCACGTCAACACTTGCAACACAATCGTGATATTCAAATCAGTTCGCTTGTTATTCACTAATGAAAACATACAGCTTCATAAGTGTACTGTACATGGCTTCTCGCACACAATAGCGCTTGTTACGTTACAATTTACATCAGCAATGTATCTGCGAATGCGGTTGATTGTATGTGAAAAAAAAAATACGTTGAAGGACAAGCTGCTAGAAGTGTTAGAGGCGGTGCGGCGGTAGCATCGCTCTTCAGTACATATCGATGTTCATTATATTTTTAACCCTCGGCGCAAAAAGAGGGGTGTTATAAGTTTTGTCTGTGTGTGGCATCGTAACTCTCGAACTAATAAAGCTGTTAAAATATATTTTTTTCGTTTGAAAGCTGATCCGTTCGAGAGTGTTCTTAGCTATGTTTGATTCATGTCCGTTCACCCACTCAAAATTTATGGGGGTTGAAATTGGGGATGAAAAATTTGACTTGAGTAAATATGTACAAAAGGGGTATCAAATGAAAGGGCACGACACGTAATAATATAATATATAATGTGTCATATTTAAAAAATATGTATTTCCTAAATTTGGACGGGAATCAAAATGGCGGTTAAAAGGGTTTAAGTTAATTTGTAACCGTCGTATTCATCGTCGTACTCAAAAGACAAGACGAAAAATAATTAAAAGAAGTACATATATCTACATAAACCATATCGTCGGTATTAAGAGTACTTAACTAACAATGCACTAGCGCTATTCTAAGTTTATAAAAACCACAGAGTGTTTTTCTTTTGTTTCTTGTTACAGAAATTCGGACATTATTTTAGATGGCCCGGAATCATTGCCCGTGAGTGTATTATTAATGTTAAGGAGAAACGGTCTCCCGGATTCCGCCGCTTAAAGCCGAATGGGCCCGAGGTGCTGTATTGAGGAGATAAAAATATTAGGACCTCGTATCGCTGCCTGTTTCGCGACTCGCTCTAGGTTTTTATGCCCCTTTTTGGTATTTTATACCAAATGTCATTTCTGTTATTTACAACATTAGCAGCGGTAATAAATAAATTGAGATGTTCTTTCAGCGTTATTATAAAATAACATCTGGTGGTTTTCTGTCGTTTATTTCGGTATCGTGAACATTTGGGAGTAAATTTTCAGAGTTAAGGTTCTTATGAAATCACTCATACAAACGTTTGAACGATTACAGCTAAAGACATTGTGGGCTAGTTATGAAATACGCTTTAAGAAGCATAAGTTTTTATTATAAGAATTTATTTAAGATATATGTTGCTGTGCCCATTAGGGACCATAAATGGTAGAAAAACTTTGCTATCAAATTGAGTATTGAACTAATATATTGACAAATCAAATCAAATAGTTTATTTCTTCATCGTTGTAAGTGCTATTACATACAGATATACAGTAGTATAACACAAAGCTTGATGAAAGTCATTTATGATTTTAAAAACAAAAGTAAACGTCCCCGGTTCGAATTAATTTCTTTTACTGACCAGAAATAAAACTTTAAATCTTTTCTAGATCCCACACAGTAAGATAAATTCATCACCCTCATAAAAAGCAATCATATCCAATGCCGTATATTCAAACAATTTAATTCGTAATCCATTTCGAAGACATTTATTTCGAACACGCCAAAACACATAAGTGTCAACCTACGGAATTCGCGCGATTTTGAACCTAATTTTACACCAAAGTCTACAGGAAAATGAACTTAAGGCGGTTTATGAATGTCATCTTTATATTATACAGGAGTTCTTAGTCGGGAGAGCTGAAACTCTTTCCCACGTTATCGCAAGTTATTGCTCGAGTAAACCAATGAAGTTGTGAGGGGAAACCACCCTCGTTGGTGTTTTAGGGAGTTGTCATCTCGGCGGAGTGACAGGTGTTGCGCGCTCGTCAGATTTTACCCCCCCCGACCTGTGGGTACTTGCAATGTTACTTGTAGGTGTGTCTTTTGACCTATTTTAAGGAAAATTCCAATAGTACTTGGGTAGCTGGTATTTTAGAAGATGTAGGTAAGTATTTTTTACGCGCACAGATATTGTAACTCAATATTGTTCACCGGTATATAGGCAGTTTACTGGCGAGCACGACGCATGCAACTGTGTCGAGTAAAATAACAAAGGTAAGCTCGAGTTTGTCTTTGATTATATTCGCGCCTATATACCCGGTGAACAATATTGAGTTATGTAGGTAAGTATTTGCTGCTTTTGTAAAAGTGAGTTATTGTTATTTTGTTTTTCAATTTAATTGCAACGAATGATAAAAAAATCTATTTTCTTTGTTATTATACGTGTGCGAGTAGTTATATTATTTTACTGCATTTATTTAATGTTTGAAAGATTTTTTATATTTTCAAAATGGCTGCCTGTTCTTCCTGATAATGAGGGGATTTATAAAAAATAAAACAACATGTAGAAGATGTTGGGCTCGCCAATATAAACAACGTTTACTATTGCGAGAATGCGAAGAAATAAAAAAAATATTTTTCATCTCGATTTCATCTCGTATTAGTATAGAAATATTTTTCATCTCGTATTTTTTCGCCTAGAGTGAAGACATTTTTCATTTGCGGGCCATGCGGAAGTCGCCACAGTAAAAGTTGTTCATATTGATGAGCCCAATAACGTTTCTAAAACTATTGCTCGGGGTCTGTAGTATTATTTTCAGTTAAGATACCAGTATAAGAAATACTTGAATAATCCAATATCGGCTCGCTAGCTCACCAACTACGTCTTCATCGTGCGGCGGTTGACAGCCGTCTGTCCCACACTCCCGCATCCCGCGTAGTAGGTAGCACGAGACAACAGAACTCATCACTTAGACCAACATCAATGTAAGGCTAATACACTACAGGGTCAAATTCAAATTATTTATTAGCATTCCACAATGTTAAGTTCTAAAGATTAAGCATGTATAGTATCATAGGTACATGACAACATTGCCGATCCTGGTGGGCACAGCAAATTACTACTTATAGTAAGGGAGAGGAAGGTCCATTTACACACGGCAGCGTGTCATGACAAGTAATTCTAAATTACTGCATTTATTGAAGTTTTCTTTCTGTAATTCAAAATGGCTGCCCCTTCCCTGATAATTATAATATTCGAAAGTGAAGTCTTTTGGGTGTCATAAAGAGGGATTGTGTTCTTGATCCGTGATTGCTTGAGTGACGTCGAGTTAAAGTTTATGAGTTTTTTTTTGTATTGATCTCGCTCCCCCAAAGGTACGAAGCGAATTGAAGAATTCAATCACGAATTTATCCTCATCGTAGACATTTCGGCGCGGGGCAACGGAAAGTGCCTGTCCGTACCTTTTTTTTTAAAGTGTTACAACAGGTAAGGATGTTCTTATAGCTTGGCTTTTAAAGGTACATATTGTACTAGCTGCTCCGGCAAACATTGTTTCGCCAATATACATTATTTTCGCAGCGCACGCAACGGAAGCCCTCAAGGATGAATCATTTTCCACGTTTTCTTTACATTTTCCATTATTTCTTCGCATCTAATAGTTGCAGCGTGATGTTATATAGCCTAAAGCCTTCCTCGATAAATGGTCTATTCAACACAAAAATAGTTTTTCAATTCGAACCAGTAGTTCCTGAGATTAGCGCGTTAAAACAAACAAACTCTTCAGCTGTATAATATTAGTATAGATTTGATGTATCCCGGCGGTTGTATCCGCTGTTTACCGTGTTACCGTGGGAAATTCGGATACAATAATATATCCTATGATTTATTGTAAAGTTACACTGAAATCCGTTCAGTATTTTTTGCGTGAAAGAGTAATAAACATAAAAACATTTTTTTGTTGCAAATATTTTCGTATTTGTTCTACATGTTTATTTTGTAACTGTAATCTAAATAACACTTTTAATGTTAGACAACACAAAACGTTGTCAGTTGTTATTTATCTAAGTCGATTGAGTATTTTTTTTTTGGTAAAACACATTTTTTCCCCCACAAAAGGGCATTACAGGAAAACAATTTTCCTTTTACTGCTTTTCACTTGGAAGTATCAACATTAATATTAACAGTAGTTACATTAAATAAGTATGTAACTTAACTAATTTTGTACGCTCTTATAGATACAATAAAACACATGCCGTTCTTCCTAGTATGTTGTAGAAGTTACATTACACTTTTAAGTAGTAGGTACCTACATCATACATATGCACACTTAAAAAGTCATACAAATTGATACATAAACAATAATATATTACTTTTTTTTTTTGGTGTGTGGCTCTGCAGGGCCCTGTTGTGCCCAGTATCACTGCGACCATTGCTGATCTATTGTGATCGCCATCTGATTAATCATTTAGAGTTCAGTATCAATTTTGAGCGCCTTTACAAAAGTAAGTACATTTTTGATACTGAGATTCACCACCTCGTCCGATGAAAATATATGTTTTCCCAAATGTGTGGATCGTTTGTGCATCAGGGGTCCGCACTCACTCAGAAGGTGTATGGGAGTAACGTAAAAAGTATTATATTACTTAAAAACTATCCTTCTTTCTGCACATCCCGTGTATTGTCGTGTGTCGTGTGCAGTGTTCTGCAATCTTTTTCGGAAGCGCCGAAACACTACACCCGTTGGCCAGAAGGAGGTGTCCATGAAGGTCGCCAGATCTTTTGTGGGAACTCGCACCACAAACGAGCTAAGCAGCGATGTGGTCTACGACGGAGCACACTTGTTCACTCGGTCCAACTAAATTAAGAGCTATATTTTATGTAAAATTTAGTATAATTCTCGAGTGGAGATCGCGTCTCGGCAAACGGAGTATAGGACGCCCTCAGGCAAGGTGGACTGATGATATACGCAAGATGGCTGGCAGAAGCTGGATGCGAGAAGCCGAAAACAGATCACAGTGGCGTGCAATTGGAGAGGCCTATGTCCAGCAGTGGACAAGTATGGGCTGATGATGATGATGATGAAATTATAGAGCAATTTATTTTAGACGGCCAGCTGTATTAGAACCCCCAACTTTCCGTTTGCAAGTGCTTCTGTGAAAATGCATTAGAACAAAAATTGACTTCACTATCGCCAAACCCTGTGTACAGAGGTAAAATATCTTGCTTAACGAAAGGTATATTTCCAAAAACGTTTCCGAACACACCGCGAGCGGACGCTTTATGGGCCATAACCAGGCAATATGGCGGCGAAGTTGAAAATATTCGCGCCAAAATTTGCCGCCATTTTGTGTTATCTAGTTTGTGCGTTCGGCAAAGAGGTTTCATGATTTATCAAGCTTTAGTACCTACTGTTTCTTATTGGTTAGCGCTCGTCGAGTGAATTGAAAAAGTGTTTACCTCGTTCTTTATCTAAGTGTACGATTGATTGTGATCGTTTAGAGAAACGTTGCGGTGTATTTCATCGATTGTGTCTGTCACAAACAATACATTTGTCAGCTTTATGGACGAGGCCGTAATTTATTTTTGTAATCCTCCTGCATTGTTCTCCCCGCGTTATTTGTAAAATTTCGTGTTGTTTTTTTTTGTGTACGACACGGTGTCGGTGTGAATTTTTTTTCGTTTTGTTTTCATCATTGCTGTTAGTTGTTGAGGCACGTTAAGTACGTAACTGTGGGTCTTAAGTACGATGGAGAGGCCTATGTCCAGCAGTGGATGAATCTAAACTGTTGATTATGTTAAGGACTACACTTACCGCAATTTTTATAGTTCGACAAAAGTACTAGTAAAACTTTGCTATTGATGCATTGCGTTTTAAAAATAGAATACGTAATTACGTAATTTCCTCATCATCATTAACCCATACTTGTCCACTGGTGGACATAGGCCTCTCCAATTGCACGCCACTGTGATCTGTTTTCAGCTTCTCACATCCAGCTTCTTCCAGCCATCCTGCGTATATCATCAGTCCACCTTGCCTGCGGGCGTCCTACACTCTGTTTGCCGAGACGCGGTCTCCACTCGAGAACTCGTTTACCCCAACGGTCATCGGTTCTATGGCTAATATGGTCGACCCACTGCCACTTCAGCTTGCTAAAACGATGAGCTATGTCGATGACTATGGTTCTCTGTCGGATAACTTCATTTCTGATTCGATCCTTCAGAGAAACGCCGAGCATAGCCCTTTCCATAGCACGCTGTGCGACTTTGAGCTTGTGGGCAAACCGTGCCGTCAGTGTCCACGTCTCAGCTCCGTATGTCATTACTAACCTAACCTAATATTTCACGTTTCTTTAAACTTTTCATTAGTTAGACAGTTCTAGTTAACCATGATAAAGTATCTTATTAATAGACCCTAGTGGATTACCGTTAGCTAAGACCACGACTTATATATCGCGCCACCCGGTGACAGTTTGCGGAAAACATTTGTTTTATGCTAAGATGTTTCTTTACGCGTAAAGCATACTCAAAGACATAGGTGAAGAATATTTTAAAGTGATGGGATATCCCTTCTTAGACCACAAAAAAAAAATACACTTTACGCCTTTTAATCCCAAAGCGAGGTCCCAAAACACTTCTTATGAAAATGCCCACGGTTCACTAAGCGTATTTAATCCAACACGATAGGGGGTGGAGTAATCACCGTTATAGAGGTATGTTATATTTCCTACAACGTATGAGAATTACGTAGCGTACATAGGTTTTGAAATATATTAGATTGCAAATTTAAAAAAAAAACGATTTTAAATGTTCGTGTTTTGGCCTTTCATTTGATACCCCACTTGAACATATAGTCGACTTTTTTCCCCACTTTCAACCCTCATAACTTTTGAACTAATTATCAAACTTTCATTTAATAAACACATTCTAAATATACGTGTCGTGCTCTTTCATTTGATAACCCACTTAGACATTCATGTTATTTTTTTTATCCCCACTTTTAACCTCCATAACTTTTGAGTGGGTGAACAGATATCGATCAAACACAGCTAAGAATATGCTCGATCAAATCAGCTTTCAAACAAAAAAAAAACGCATTAAAATCGGATCACCTGTTTGGGAGCTACGTTGCCTCAGACAGACACATACACACACAGACACGTCAAACTTAAAAAGAGACTTATAGGTACAGTCATTTTTGTAATTCGATTGCAAACAATTTTAACACATGGCGGGCCCGTTGGTGTAGTGGTCAGCATGTCTGCCTCTGTTCCGTAAGGTCGTGAGTTCGATTCCCACCGCTGACAGGTATTTAGGTGATGAGCTTTTAAGTACTTGTTGGATGCGTCTGGGTGTTTTATTTATATAAGTATGTATTTAAAAGAAAAAAAATGTATTATATTCCGTTGTCTGAATTCCAAAACACAAGTGCTTTAGCTACTTAAAAATGGGATTAAGCCAATGTGTGTGTTGTTGTAAAATGTTTATTTATTATTATTATACATTGGCGGACAGTGAAAGCTATAGCAGTGATAACAATTAAAAAGTATATTGTGTCTATTTGCCTGGCTTTCAATGTGTTAATATATTATATTACATAGTTATGTGTCTTTATATATATATACACCCACGAAGCGATACTACCTGCGCCTAACAAATTTCCATACACGCGGTACCTTAAATAGAACAAACAAGCTGGACAAACAGGAGTCTTAATTAAATCAACGTTGTTCCAAGCAATCATTTTGATGTAGGTACTATTCATATAATATCGTGTATATATTTATTCAACATGGCGACTCGACAATCCACCATTTTGTTTTTGTACGAAACTGCCACTAATACATAGCTCTCATTACACTGGACACGTTTTGGTAGACGTGTCACAAAGTTTGGTTTTCCTTTGAACCCGCAGGGGATCGGGTTTGGCCATTGGCTAGCAATCACAGTTGGATTGGGTCTTTACACATATTACGCACGGGTTATTGATAGCATTCCGACGATTTCCATCGAATGGTTTATTGGTTTGATTCGGATGCGTATATACCTGGTTGTGGACTATATTTCGTTGGTGTATGTATTCAATGCCATGCACATATTGCACAGTTAGAACAAAAGTTTTTTTTCCCAAATTCAGGTATTATGTAATTAAATAATTATACACTGTCTTTCTGTGTTAGCCTGTAAGTGAGTCAGCATTTACAATGCTTTTGTTAAGTTTTGTCTAGTGTTGTCGAACTATGTATAGTAAAATTATCGACTTAAGTGACATTAATACCGTTCACCACTTGCTTAGTCGATAAGAAGTGGACGGTAATTATGTTAAAGGTTTTTTAAACGTGACAAGGAAAAATGACATTTTATTACGTTTTTTTTATAGAAACGCGCACTCTCGTTATATTAAATGTTTGTACCGGGTGCCGCGGCATGTAATTCATCAAAGATAAGCATTATCCGGTATAATAAATTAATATTCATATTTTGAATTAAAATCTTTTTTTTTACCAAAACGCATGTAACTGTTTCGAAACGCTGTAGAGCAGACAACGAAGGTAAGCTGAATCCATGAATAATCTTTGGTTAATTTGTGTCTTAATACTCGGTATAAACTATTAATATAATCTCTGTTTTAACTATTAATTATACTAAACGGGCGGCAATTATTGCCTACTATAT
>SJJU01005188.1:0-42630 GCA_012932125.1 Conopomorpha cramerella
AGGCGGAGGCCGCGCGGGCTCTCGAAGACAATTTCAGCCTGAAAAAATGTCTAGAGGAGAAGCAGAGGGAAGTGAACGTGCTGCAGAAGGAACTGGATGATTGCAAGTAAGAATTGTTTATTATTTGGTAGGTACCTTATTAAAAAAAGTATGCCGTTTGAGTAGTAGCCCTGTATAATTTCACATAATGTAAATACGCAAATGAATGAAGGGACGACAGGAATTAAAGAAATACGTAGAAGAACAGCTAGTAAGCGACATTGACCAACGTATTTTCAGGATGAAGTGGCAGGGGTGTAAACTATGGACGCAGTTTACACCTCTATTTCTTAGAGGAGGTACCTATAATGTCTATTTAACCTATGGGTAAGTCCTACGTCGAACAGTGGTGAGGCCTTTAGCTAATAATAGCTGTTGATTTCACAAACATTTCAGTAAGTAAAATATCTGACTGATTCTGATATTTACGTTATTTCAATTAAGCCTTATTATTTATGTTTTGTATTTAACCATAAGGTTTTTGTAGGTGTAAGCTTAGCAATTTCTTAAATCAAATACACACAGTACATTTGTACATTTTGCTATGTGTGAATTTTAAGGCACTGCTTTCAATCTTACAACAAGTAATAACAGTTGCATGTATTTTTTTATAAAAGCCGCAGTTTCTTAATTATATACATACTTAATTAAAAGTCAAAAGTCAACATTGTTTTATTTTATTTTATTCATAAGGCACATCAACAGAGTTAGTACATACAAGTTAGAAAAAAAAATTACAATCTTAAATTTCTTATACTTACACCTATTGCATGTGTTCATCTGCTACGACAATGCAAGAACAAATTATTTACTTAAAGATGCGATTCCTTTATCAAAGTTTTTCTTATTCACACATTACTTAATAACATCAAAACGGTAATGCAAATAAACGACACCTACATAATTACATACTAGATGCAAAGCGCTGAGGATCGAGGAGAAGTTCAACCAGCAGGAGTTGCGGTTCAGGGAGAAGGGCGTGGAGTGCGGGCAGGTGTTGAAGGAGCTGGAGGAGCTGAGGTCGGAGAGCGCCCGCGCGCTCGCGCGCAGCAAGGAGCGCTCCGACTCCATGCGCCGCTACCTGCAGACGCAGGTCACCGAGCTCGAGCGCCAGCTCGTGCAGAGCAGGGCACAGTGCAGGGCCTACCAGAAGCAGAGGGATGAGGTGACTGTTTTAAACCCTTCGTCCACTTGGATCCATTGGTACGATCCTACTACACTTTTTGTTCCACTTGAGTCCATCGTACTAATCAATTACAAATAATGGATCTTAAGAAACTGTAAAGGTGGACTTGGATCCTCCAAAAAGAGCAAAGACACAAATATCAAAGGATAAATTTATTCAAGAGTGTCAAATGGAGCTCACAAATGGAGTAATATCAGTGCCTTTGTTTTTGGAAAAAATAAAATAATTATAATTTCATAATTACATGCTCTTTTCTTTTAATAATACTTTTTGGAGGATCCAAGTCCACCTTAAATTGTCTTAAGATCCATTATTAGTAATTGATTGGTACGATGGACTCAAGTGGAACAAAAAGTGTAGTAGGATCCATCAATGGATCGAACCAATGGATCCAAGTGGACGAAGGGGTTTTAAACCTTATTTTGAAGTCACTTTGTTTGAAAATACCTTGAAGAACAATGGTTTGTGTATATGTAACTTGATACGTCAGTTTCACAATGAAAATTGTTATGGTTATATTACCTCTTAGGTTGTAATTCTTATTAATGTCATTAGACAGTGAGTAAATTTTTCATTTTCTGGAAAATCTTCATACAGTACTTTATACCCGAATCAGTACACGAGTATTATCTACTTTGAAATACAATTAAAAAAATGTGTTTTGCCACAGTGCAGAATAATAAAAAAAATGAAGGTAAATATTTACATATTTTTTTCAGATTCGACAACGAATGGAACTTCAGTTGAACAACTTGCAGAAGAACTTTGAGCTCGTGGAGATTCGCATCAAGGCTCTTCAGACCCAGACTCTGTACATGGACAACAACTTCACCATGGTGTTGGGTGATGAAGAGGAGACGACAGATTTTTGATACTTTATTACTCTTCGTATATCTTAACCCATTGTTTGGTTCTACTGGACTTTACTGTTAATGGCCCTCACAGTTCAATATTAAGACCGCTAGACCGCGTGTATACGGCAAGACTAAATGGCCCGAGCAGCAACAGTCTACATGAGAAACGGCTCGAATTATTCCACAGACTCAGAGAATTATCTTACCGTGTACACGCCGCCTTAAGGTAAGGTCGTAGTCATTGCATTTTTTTAAAGAATATCGTTACTCGGTACTTTTGTGAGGACTTGCCTCCCTATTACGGTATTTTGACGTCTTTTGTCCCTGTAGTCATTTGGAATAAGAGAGAAATAGATACAAAATCATATCTATAGTCATAATTGAACAACAATAGGGGCTTTGGTGGTTTTATTGTTAATTTGACATTTCAGTGGCTGTTCAAGTAGAACCAAGCAATGGTACCAATGGTCCACAGGATATTTTGGAATTATGATTATTAATGTATATGTCATCGCTGCGCTCGCACAAATCGTTGTGTTTATTTGGACTACCTTCCATGGGTGTATAAGCAGTTTGATTTAAATGCAGTAAGTAAGTTTGCAATACTTTTTTCGTCATCTTTATCTTTGGATATCTATTAAAGCTTATGATTAAGTTTTCGAGTAAAATATATATAAAAATTGCTTTATAAGTAGTTATGTTTGTGTTTATTGTCACGAACCATTAGAATAATTAATTTTGTTTAATTTAATTACTTTTTCTGGTAAATTCTTGTTATTGTACAAATAATTTGACACGAGTGAAACATGGCTTCCTTTTTGGGGTCTGCTACTGGAATTCGCTCAGAACAGAAGTGCTGCAATGTAGCAAACTGTTGTTTTCAAATTGCACCATAGGAGTGACTGCTTCTTGGTGCTAACTAACAGGCAGTCACTCCTTTTTTGTTCCTCTAGCATCGCAATTAAAGCTATGTGCATTGCTGGTTTTGTTCGTTCCTTCTCACCACTCGGTTAGATTTGCATAGAAAACTAATACTTCACTAATGATTTTTTGAGCTATACAATCTAAGGCTTAAGTTAAATTGAAGACATGGCCAGTGGAATTTGTCATCATTGCAATCGTGTCAAAGGGAAGGAAAGCTTTTGTTACTCATTTTTGTGATCCTTATTCAAACACTGCAGTGCGGTTAGAACAACAAAAAAAAAAACGATCTTTCGTTCATCGAACGTTTGAACGTTTTGTTACGTTACAAAAATGAATTAACACGAATCGAATGATCGTTTTCTTATTGTTATTATCCTACTGCCTTATTGGGTTATTAGTTACATAAAGATTTTTTTTGTTTATATTATTTTATTATTAATTGTTTATATTGAATTAAATTTAATCGATAATACCTCTATGGGGCCGTTGCGCCACACACTTATTGCGCTATGCGGGACCACTCATACATAAGCAAACCTGCTTTGTCCACGAATAAGTACACTTAGCGGAAAAGCCATGTGTTGTGTATGTGTGTGGTGTCGTATAGCTGTTAATAAAAAAAATGTATTTTTGTATGTGATGCGCTATGAGAGAAATTAAATAAGAATAGCCTAAATGAAAATGTCTTATATTTTTTCAGACGGGAAAACGGGAGAAAAATGGTGTAGGATGAAAATGGCCCTTCTGTACAAAGTTTGACTTATTTAATCTCATCAGACTATGAGACTAGAGGGCAGTTATCACATGAGATATATTTCCCCTTCCGACTTCCCACTGACTGGAAAATCTCGCCAGTGAGTTTCGGTTGTGGACTAGTCTCAGTAGTTCGGTTATTCTGTACGGTGGTTAATGTAAAATATACTCTTCTTTGGTGGTGTTAAAGTAACCTGGCACCTGTCATAACAGGTTCAACATAAAAACCTTTCGGTACATAAGGGTTGACTTTTCTTTTGCACCGAACTAAATTTACCGAATAACTGAGACTAGATCTGGCCTGTGGCTCCACGGGTTGGAAAGGAATTTATCTGCTTCGTCATGGGACATTTCCGCACACAGATCTGATGGTACGTGTATGTCCTATTTGTTCTATAGAACACGACTTTTTTGGACAGGCCATAAAGACTCTTTAACTTGGGATTAAGAAATATCTCGTGCTAGTCACTTAGTTCTGGCTGTCATAGGTGGGACGGAGGTAGCGGGTAACAAAACGTAGGTAGGTACGTGTGCTTGCAGGTCTAGAACTGCTCTCTGCTCTAGTGCTGACATTGAATAATATCTTGTTTGGCTGATATCTCACGCTTCGTGCGACTCATCTCTCTTCAACAAATCGCATGTCTTTATCATTTTTTCACTTCTTTATTGGAGCTCTGCCCTATGGGGGCTGACCTCCTCGCCGAAGGCGACAATACTACATACAATCTCAATTTACGTGATTCTGAGTATTAGTATCTTATGTACCTCTTCAGTTCCCCAGAACTGAAACGATCAACGTCAACAATGTCTTGGGGGTAATTTTCATGGATAATTCCCATTTGTTCTATAATATTTCGTTATTTATTTATTCTATATTATTGAAAACTGTGAGAATATGTTATTTAAAAAAAAAACTAGAACTACATTCAATCGATATACGTGATTCTGAGTATTAGTAATTTATTAGTACCTCCTTAGTTCCCCAGAACTAAAACGTTCAGGTCAAGAACGAATTCCCATGGATAATTCCCATTTGTTCTATAGTATTTTGTTCTTCAGTTTTTTTAATATTATTCGAAGCTGTCACAAAAACGAATTTCATAATCGAATGAAATGAACGAATTAAAACTGTCAACTGATTGTATAATCTCCTAACCATGTGTTTGTCGAAGAATCTATTACCCGTACATGATATGAAGTGTCAAATTGTTAGTCGATTTAGTGAACAGATTACGGTCGTTACAACATCCACAAGCAACTAGTTAGTAATTTGATTAGTGACAGATAGTTTGTTTTCCGTGTTTCTCATAAGATTACCTTATTAGATAATAATCCCTAATATAGGCTGATGATGAATCCTTATACTATATGGTTAAAAAAACTATTTACGGAAGTATTGATTATGTAAACATTGAGTTTCCTTACACATTAGAAATAAATAAAATACATAGTGATTAATGAACTTTATTCAATTCAATTTCACTTTACATCGAATGGTAATTATTGCAAAATAATTATTGAAATTAATAAAACATTCTGGATAACTGTTTCTGGGAGGAAAAATTGTTTTAGTTAGAACATTAATTATTCAATAAAGTATTGTGATTGACTCGATACCGGGAAAAAATGTAAATCAAAAGGGAATCTAAAGTAATAAATTGATTGGAAATACAAATATAACTCGAGCAATGTTTTTTAATAACGTTGGGCTCATCGTAATTGACAATTTTATTATAGAGACAATGCTGGGAAACGAAAATAAAAATTCTATCTCCATACAAAAAAAATCTATTTTTATGGGCATGAAAATTTTTTTTATTTCTCAGCATTATGGTCAAGTTGCAATTTTTGGTTATGTTTTAAAAGTTGTTAATTTTCTTAGACTAGGATAGGTTGGATAAATGAACTCTGCATCCGAGAGCACATGCATTTTTCCAACCCTAGTAGGTTGGATACTGGGACATATGAATTTTCCAGGTTGGCCGATCTTCCGACTTACTGATAGTCAAATAAAGTAACCATTTAGACGAAGTGATGAATTAATGAATTTCTTATCAGGAAGATGAAAATCAAATGAGTTGCTGGTTAACTACGCGGATGAATGTGATAAAGTTTCGTTAAAAAGGGTTGTATTCGATTAAGGCAGGTCTCAAATCCTCAATTTTTTATATATCAAAATAGTCGGGTCGTCGTAATCACAATACCAGAATAACAATACAGAATGACAAGTCTTCTCACACAAAGGACCTTTGTGCGGACGCGCGTAAGCTCCATGCAAGTGTGCGCTAATCGCATGGCGAGAAGTGTTAATATGGAACTGTCGAACTATTTATTTTTACTATCATACAAAATTGAGTAGGCAAAGTGCCGGGATATTTAAGTAATATGCAGGCGCATCTTTGTGTGTCCGCTTGCAGTAGGATACGGAAGTATGTACATTACATTAACACGTTGAGGGACATACTCTGGGAGTCCGTTGACGCGACATGATGACAATTAGTCTTTCGATTGTCTTAATTTGAGTGTCCACGAAAGTGTTAAGCCTGAAACATTTCCTTTCAAACCCGAGCCTGTCTTCTGTGCAGGTCATTCACTTTTAGAATATGCCTTCCTTCCTCCCTGCATATTGATGAGAGAGGAATAATTTCAATAGAAACTCAAACAAAGAAACTGCATACCATATTTATTATGTTTTTGTATTCATTGTCAACAAGTTTTATTTTACCGTGTAATAACAACACTAGATCTCAGTGGATCCTGAGGTATCGACGCAGCAGACGAAATTGCCCGCAGAGGAGCTGAAATTACAGTCATGGGCCCTACACCAATAATTCCACTACCGTGGAGTTGGATACGGAGCATCAAAGCAAAAGACACAACTAACGAGCACGGTAAGGTATGGTAAAATATATCAGTACATGCAGACAAACAAAGTCAGCATTAGCGTATCTAAACAAACACTATTACACAACATTATTAGACTAAGCAAAAAACGACTAAGGCTTGTGGTGGGCATAACAACCGGCCACTGGCTATTAAAAAAACACCTTTTTAATTTAGGATTCACAGACAGCCCGCTGTGCAGAGCATGCATTTAGGCAGAAGAGACACCGGGACACATTCTAATGGAGTGCCAGGATGTGGAAAGATACAGCATCCACCCATCTAGGACCCAGATGGCCCCTGGAGGAGGTCGTCAAGGACACAAGGGGTTTGTTGCGGTTCCTCGAGAAGCTGGGGTGGTTGGAGTAGCGCCAACCAAATCACGCACAATAGGCGCATTGGACGTCGAACTAAAAAAGCCCCGTATCATCTACATCTAACAACACTAGAAAAATGTATCTAGGTACCATTAACAATATCATCATTGTATAATGCAATAGTTTAATTGAGTGTTGAGTAGTAAAAGGCCAGAAATAGAACTGCTACTATAAAACATTTCACACTCGGTGTACTGTTATAAATAAATAAGTACCTACTTAATTTAATATCCTACAAATATTATGGCCAACGCTTCCTTCTTGCTGGTCACTGAATGTCAATGAACAGCCAAGGGCGATTTTTTTTTATTACAAGCACATTCCAGTTCAACTTTTGTCATTTTGTTGCTCAACTTGCCAACTCGATCCAGATTGACCAGTTCACTCCACACGTTATTCACAAGTGCCTTGCGGGTTAAGTGAATAATTAGGCAGGTGACTATTTATTTAAAAAGAGATTCGTGTAAAAAAAATGTCAATGAAAAAAAAAACAGGAAATTTTATCTATTTTTAAGCGACGTCGTCTTACTTTGTCGTGTCAGTTGCACTATTTATAACTCGAGAGCGGTTGAGCTGATTGTGCTAAAAATTGGCGTGAACGAGCTTAGGACCATAGGATACTTTTTGTACGCGTCGCTATATACAGAGTGCAAAAGGACCCCGAGCAATGGTCTTAGAAACGTTGTTCGGCTGATCACTATGGACAACTTTTACTATGGAGACAGAAAAATAAAATCCATACCGAGGCAAAAAATTACCATATTGACAAAAAAAAAAGAAACTTTACCCCGCATTATCACCAAATAAATGTTGTTCATATTAACGAACTCAACAACGTTTCAAAGACCATTGCTCGGGGTCCTTTTATACGTTGTAGAGCGACGCGTCGCTATATGTTATAGTTTGTATGAAGTTTTAATACTGAAACTACTCGAATGAAATCGCGGGGCGTCCACTTATAGAAAGTATAATATAAATATATCGATAAATCTCGAGGAGAACTAAAAATCGTAGCGGCATCTAGTAGGTATGGGGTGAAGTCCCTTAGATGTAATAATTATAGCGGTGCCGGTTTATTCCCATTTGTTCCTGTATAAGTTCCTTTTCCTAACAAAAATATGGAAATTTTCCTTCATAAAGTAACTACTGGGAATAAACGGCGGTGCCTTATATGTTTTATGGTCTCTTACTAATAAACGCATTGTCACTTATACAAAGGTCATTTACAGGTCTGCTGAAACTGGTTATCCCATATCTGACATACAACAAACAATTTAAGTTGAGCCTCGAGGCTTAGGTTTTTTTCAAATTGTGTAATGGTTAGGATCATTGATGTACATCTTCGAACAAGGTCTAATACAATAGTGATCGAACCAATATTTACTATCGACAATATTTAGTCAGTACAGGTACACGCGGAAACCAACGTGAGTAAAAAAAAGATTAAATTTAGTACTACTCTTTCAAAAATTCTTGAAAAATGTTTTTGCAATCCGATTTGAAATCGTTTGTTTAGTTTTACAACAAGATTTCATTGGATTTGTAGAAATAATTTAATTAAATAGAAGAATTACTCGTTTAATGTCAAAACAATGTGAAAAACCCACTTACCTCGGGTCTATCAACCAAATGAATACGAATGTTGTTAATGGTTAAATTTATAATTGTCACAATACTAGAACTCTCCCCTAATACGAAAAACAAGTAGACTTGCAATCCGAAACTAACGTTTAGAATAAAACGTGACAACAATATGAAAAACATGCAGGAGTGAAAGAGTAAGAGAAAATATTTTCTGTCCCATACTGCATATCAGGGTAAATCTAATAATAATAATAATATTGTACTCGGTCACTTACTAGGCCGCATTTCGAAATCTGGATCGAAACTGTCAAATTAGTAGTAAAAGTGACAGTTTGGATCCTGAAGTAGGTACATCATTTTTGTGGAAAAGAGATAGTCTAAGGGTCGCACGAGGCTTGCAAGTCTATGTGTTCGGTCCGAGTTCTCTAATGATATTTTACTGGCACGGAAAGGGAGCCAAAGAAGGACGTATAGATTTCTTTCTTTGTTCGTTCGAATCGAGGAAGCTCAGAAACAACTGAAAAATACTAGACTTCTTTTGCTGTTGGTAAACTAGATGCGAGTATCCAGATGACATGGGCTTATACTAGAGGTATTAATTACTGTATTTGAGGAATTACTAAAATTCCAATGGGTTTAAAATAACTGAAAATGAGCGGATGAAATAGCGCCTCGATTATTATAACACCCCTATTACCACCAATATATATCCTACTTGTGGACCCGACAGACGTTGTTCTGTCATAACCTATAGGGCCCGGGTTCGTGAGTGGATGTCACTTTTTTAAATAGAGAAAAATTGGACGAACATATAAATGCCAACATTTGTGAATATCGGTAGCCTTGGTGAAGAGTTCATTGGGAACAAACATCATGACACTGGTTTATTATATTTATATATCCTATATTACCACCAAGAAGTTAAATATATCAAAAATGCGACACACCAACAAGGAATCGCTCCAAAGGTACTACCATAGTTTGTCTATATATCGGTATGAACCCTTAGCCGCTCTATGCAGGTAAGGCCACGTGACGCCAGCTCACCTACACTTTACAGACTTCACAGCTTCAAATCGACTCGACTCGACTGTATTACGGCGTTGTGTATATACCTACGGCCGGAGATATTCCGTCTTAGGGTTAATTTTTTCAAATTCAAATTAAAAACTTTATTGCAACTAAGTGTAAAATACAGGTGTAGGTATTTGACAATGCGCTTAAAACTTAGTTGCCCCGATTGGCGCGCTGCAATGAACACAATAGGTAAACCAAACAGGAACATATTATAGAGGTTTAGGATCTAATAAGTGAGTTTACCTTTATATAACAATAATGTATGCTTAATTAGTGCTACACTACATTTTATTGTTACATTTCATTAGTGTTACATTTCAGTGCTACTATGTATCTACCAAACACACGCAAGAATAGCAAGAAAACATGTTTAACATGGATGTAGTGATCCACTTACTACCAGCGTTAGCCATCGGGTGGGTTTTAGTCAGTAGAAGTCTGACAATAACCCGACGCCGTCCCCATAGCGGAGAGATGTCCATGAGAATTTCCCCCCTCTCAACAAGAAAAAAAAAATTTAGCCTGTCAGTTAGAGTTTAGATGGAAAAATAGTAAAGCCTAGGCCAATCCAAGTCCATCATTTTCATTTCTAAGATATCCCCTTAGGTCTTCACACGTATTAGAAGAAATTTATTTGGTATATTTTTTTACATTCCAAACCAGCACGCGACTTAGGCCAACACGAGACGCACTTAACATCTATTAGTACCATACTGGGATATAACAGTACAATTTTATTACAATTACGATATCATACCTATTATCTACGTATAAATACTATAATACTATAAAAAATGCAAGTACTAGGAAACAACAAGAAAATTCCTTAACGAGTGCGATAAAATAAAGTAAAACAGTGGACGTGAAATAAAACAACGCTTTCGTTACTACGAGAGCAACAAAGACAAAAATAAATTCATGATATATAGATAAATTACTTACTTATCAAGGTAATCGACATTACTCACGCAAAGTAGATCTATCTGCCTACACTCATGTACCTTGGCCACTGAAAGTTAAAACTCAATCAACTGAGGTCATATTAATCCTTCTAGAAATTGTATTAAGCCTTATTGTTCAATAGGTAAGTATGATATTAAGCTTTTATTGGTTTCCCGGATGAGTGATCCTGATTTTCAGGGTCCAGAAACTGTATTTTATACTGAGCTGTCAATGCATAGAAATTTCGACGTTCTGTGGGTCGGTTTAAGGGAGAGTATTGCTTACCTGTGACAGTAGGACAGGTACGTACTCCACCTGGCAGATTATTAAATGGCATTCTCAGTAGGAATCGATCACGTCTCCCCTCGGGAGCTCGCAAATCGTATTACAAGCCCACTCTCCACTACAGGTCGGTCCGCGGAGCGACCGGCTTTGCATTTAATTTGCTTCACGTTTTATCTTCGTAAAGTTCTCTTTTTTTTTAAATATCACTGGTAAGTATTGGAATATATGAAATGGGAATATAATAAGTGGTAAAGCACTAATGTAGTAGTCGTTTCGCATGCTTTCGTCAATTACATTAAGTTGTAATTATTGAGCTTTTAAGTACTGACTTGTTGGATGTGTCTGCGTGTTCTATTTGAAAAAAAATGTATTTAAGTAACGTTAAACATTTCGTTGTCTGAATTGTTTTAGCTACTTAACATGGGATGAAGGCATTATGTATATTGTTGTAAAATATGTGTTTTTTTATAATTAATATGAATAAATATATTTTACAACAACACACACATTGTCCTCATCCCATGTTAAGTAGCTGAAGCACTTGTGTTATGGAATTCAGAAAACGAAATGTTTTGTATGGGGATTGAAAATTTTCCCTACATTGTCGTCATAGTCAAAGTTATTCATATTGATGAGCCCAATAACGTTTCTAAGGCCATTGCTCGGGGTCCTTTTACACTCTGTATAGTCACGTCATTAATACTTAGCGAAGTAGACTATACTGTAGTATACAGGGTGGAAAAAAGTGATGGGCCCTGGAGGGGTGAGACCTGGCTGGGTTAATTTTTAGTCGGTTCGATTCTCGGTTGATACTAGCAAAATGTCAAAAATGTATTAATGCAGTTTTGTTTCTTTTTAAAAATAAAGGAATGTTTCCTTTCAGTAAAATGAGCTAACTAAAGGATTTAAAGCAGTTCCCCACCCTGTATACCTAATCTAAATATATAAAAGGAAAAGCTGACTGACTGACATATCAACATACAGCCCAAACGGCTAAACGTAGGCACATGAAATTTGGAAAGGACGTAGCTTAGGTACCTTATGTTTTGTATGAAAAATCTAAACCGCTCAAGGTAGACGCTTGAAATTTGAGATGCAGGTACTACTAAAGTACGCGAAAGAAATAGCGGGGCGTCCACTAGTTAAGGTATACACGACAAAGTTGGTAGGTACGGTCGGCCAAGAAAATGGTCCATCAGTTTTGATGACACTTCCTGTGTCACTAAAACATCAATAAGATAGAGTTGGTATATTGTGACAAGTGAACAATGAACCTTAATGTCTAATGACATTCATACGAGTTTCAACCTTAGGGTGGTAGAGCAGATTGGCCGACTGTACTGAACAATGCCTACAATCATGTCAAGTATGTACTAAAGTAAACTGGTAGCGTGGACGATGGCGGCGTGAGACAAACCACGGGTTCCTATATCATAAGTTACGGGACGTTACTTGAATACATTTTTGACACAACCAACTTTACAATCTGTCACAATGGGGAATTTTCTTTGACATTTTTCTGACAGATTTTCGGGCGGAGAAATGTCATCGCTGTCATACTTTCCAAACAAAGTTTCACAGTAATGACAAAAAAAAGAAAATGTGCCCGTAAAACGTCAAAGAAAATTCCCCATTGTAGGAAAGTACTTACTTTCCTACAAGGACCGGCAAGTTAATGAAACTAGCCATTAGTCTGAGAATAACAAAACCACGATCGCTGTACCCGGAGGCAATGAAATCACAAAAAAATCTACTTGAGCTTACATAAAACCTCATTTAAATTCGTCAAGTGGTTTTTCTATTTTAATCGGACAGACAGACAGATGTTTTTAAACAATAGGTATATTTAGGGTCAAAACCTCCTTAGTAACTGTATGATGTAACGGTACTATTATAGTATTTTGTGTATTTAGCTAATCTTCGTGATACGAGATTTTTTTTGCAATGTTTTATCGCCAGTGGCATGTTTGATCGATTCCATTAATATAAGAAAAAACTAAATTTTATATTAATTTTTTTATTAAGTTTTACTTCCTAAAACGATATCAATCAGTTATTATAAAGTGTGCTGTTTGTGTTTGTAGCAGAAGATATTAGTTATATTTCTGTTTTCTGTATGATCGTGAAGTTAAATCAGAGATCGGATTTTTCATTTTTTTTCTAGGTGCGGAACTGAAAAAGTTTCGTACGCTCAAGATCGAGGTCACCAAGAAGGTCGATCAGAGCAGGTAACGCACGTGGTAAGGTTTTTTTGCGGTGTTTCGCTCTTGCTGCCTTACGTGTAAACGTATTTTTTGTATGTCAACCTTTTTTTGGTTGCACTGAACATCAGCAGTTAACAATATTACGTAAAAGCGAAAGTTGAGCCTGAGAATCCACTCAAGCTGGATATCATTCACATAAGAATGAGTAAGAGACATCTGCAAGACACTATGGACCCCCCCCTGAACCCATCCCCGGGTAAGCTAGGACCTAAGTAATAATGCAAAAGCCTTACAGGAAAACACTAACTAGTACCTGTGGAAGATCGTTGTACCTGCGGTGAAGATCAATGAACGGAAAGTAAAACAACTCAATGCAATCAAACATTATCATTTATTTTGTTTGATGTTTTTTCAATATTGGGTGCTCCATTTTTTTATTTGTATTTCTTTTAATTATAAATTAGGTACGTATAATAATACTATTCATAGTTTGGAATCACAAAAATATTACAGCTCCCTTAAATGGGCAATCGGGAAGGCTGTACATTTTTGGACCCGGGCAATGACCTCGGCGTAATAAATAATACAATATGGTATTAAAAAAAAGAGGAATCCAAGGAAGGTAGCTACAATCCAATGGTAGACATTCACACACGCTCAACTTAGCTCAGGCCTGCTAATCTTAAAACCTAAAGTATCACTAACTATACAGATTGCGGAGTTTCCGCGGTGCACTGATCCGTTGGTCTGCTTTGTACATGATCTTTTTAGGTTTATTCGAACTGGGAGCCCTTGAGTTTCCTCACGGCGTTGGTGAGATGGAGCATTTCGGTGTTGAGCTGTGTGATGAGTGTCTCCAGCTGCTCCACGGTGTCCAGCACCTCCACGCGCTCCGTGTGCGGGTTGAAGCGCAGCTCGAATGGCCGGGACATGGTCGATACCCAGCGTCTGCACAAAATATTTACTCGTTTTAAACTTACATTCCAAATTAAAAATTATGTTTTACACAGAAAGGTGTTAATACCACAGAAAATGGCAATAACGTGCCTATAACCTACCTGAACTTGTCTTTGGCGTCTTCGAAACTTTCAGCGACGTAGTAAATGGGCTGGTACTCTTGATCCTGGTAGGGCTGGACCGAGGTGGTGGCGGGCTCGAAGGGTCGCACCTCCGGCTTGTCGCTAAGAGCGTGCAGCAGCTCGCCGATGGAAGAGAGCAACGCTGCGCCGTAAGCCTTCATCTGTTGGTTCTCCTTGCACAAACCGAACTCCACTGTGAACCAGTATACCTGCAACCATCACGATATTGTAAACATCCATCGCTAAATCTAATTACAAAACGTAAACACATATCAGCATGTTACAACACTTACGGTAGACAGTTTCTCGATTTCAGCATCAGAAGCTCCAAGAGAAGCCAAACCGATCTCCTGAGAGAACTGCGCGAAGCTGGCATCAGCCAACAGAGGAATGTGCCCCAAAAGCTCGTGGATGCAATCTCTGTAATAACATCATAAAGTTTAGCATCAACGCAATAACCTAGTTTTGGCAATTCCGTCACAGCTTTTAATAGCTAATGGAGTTGGCAGTGAACTTGGTCAATGTAACATAGTTAAAGTTCCCTTTGACATAATAACCCTTTTATACCATGTTGAGAATAACTTCGTCAGGATACACTAACAATGTTAAATTTCCATTTGAGCTCATATCATGAGCGACCGGATGGGGTGAAGTTAGCAAATCCGGTGTCGCAGGAAGTGTAAGTAACACTACCCCGTGAATAGGCGTCTTTTGTTGTTTAATTAGTAATTCCGTTATAATTATTATTGAATCAGTTTTTCAATTTACAAGTCATGGACAAGGATACGCTTGCTCGGCTTGATATTTCCGCAAAATGATTTTTCGTCAAGGTAGAAGGCATAAATTAATTCTAATAATTAAGATCAATTATTTTTTTGCATGAGTCGAGAAGTTCCGACTCACTGATAAGGTCAATTATAATAAGCAATCATACGTCCGCGTGTCGATGTGTGTACAAGTTAGGTTTATATTTTGGGCGGTACTTACGGCTCGGGCGTGTGGAAGGGGGAGTTGTTGTGGCGCACGTACTGCGTGGACTGGAACACGCGGAAGGCGAGGGAGGCCAGGAAGTCGCGGGCGGTGAGCAGGCCGGCTGCCGGGCGCAGGGTGAAGCCAGTGTTCTTGCGCAGGAAGTTGCTTACTTCCTCGAGCTGAGGGATGCGGTGTGGCACGAAGATCTCAGCGCCCTGCAGCTTGCCGAAAGCGGCCTTGTATTCGCGGCACGCGTGCTTGGGCATCAGGTCCAGCACGGTGTTGAACACCCGCTGCCAGGTGGCGTTCTCTGTCTCGGTGTAAGTGATCCTCGGGATCGGGTCTCCGTATTTGTAAGCGAAAGCGATCTCCGCAATGTCCTTCCTGCGGGCGCGGTACTCCTTGTCAGCGAAACCGGGGTGGTTCATGTCGAGCTCAGGCTCGTACTTGGTCATCAAGTGGTTGCAGTTGTCGAGGTCCGAGGCGTGGCGAGGGAACCACGGGGTCTTGTTGGACAGGTTGTTGTCGGAGATAAGGCTCACCCCGGCGAAGGCAGTGGACTGCCTAAGAGATCTGATGAGTTGGAGCAGGTTAATGCGCGACATGTTAACCTTGACGAGGGCGTCGAACTGGGTTCCAGGTGCCTGGGACGGGCGGGTCTCCAGGTGCTGGACATTGCCCTTGTAGTTGTCGATGGTCTTTAAGATACGGGCCAAGGTACCCATGCCCTCACGCACACGGAGCAGCAGAGCGGCTTTTTGCATAGCCTGCTCGGCCTCAGGGGACTCGCTTGCGGCATTTTGCAAGATCACCTCTTCTTCGGTCAGGGTGTAATCTGTGCAATACAAACGGTTGTTACAAAGAATTCTATGAAGAAATAAATCACTTTGTCCTATTACATTTTTCGGGAAGTCGCGCCTGCCTTAATGGTGCCATGAGTCTAACATACATGTCATTGATTTAATTAAAGGCGTTCATAAGAATTAATGAGATGAAGAAAATTATTAATTAATACGTAAGTAGAGTTCGTCCAGCGCGGGGGTTTGTTAACGAATATTATGCCGTAGATTGAGAATGTTTAATGTAATACTGACCTTCGTCACCATTTTGACCATCAACTGTATCATTGCCACCTAGAGCAAAATAATGAAACAGAAATTAATAAACGAAAATAAAATTAAAATAAATTAATAACAGTCAAATAAAAATTTAAATTAATAAGCTAACCATTGGCGACATCTTCGTTATCTTGATTGTTGATACTTTCGCAGGAGCCATTCACTACCTTGTCTTGGATGTACTCGGATTCCAAGCCGGAGTCTAAACAAAAGAAAATAAAAGAAAAAAATAAAAACAAAGTAAAACTCAAAAAATAAAAATAAACCAAGATCTGTTAAAAATAAAAGAATAAACGATTCTTCAATTTGTTTTGTGCCTGGACGCATCTGTGGAGTGAATTCGTCGAGTATGTATATGTACAAACCATTGGCCCGGGCGCGTGCTTCCTCCAACACACTCTGCTTGGTCTGCTTGACTACCAGTGTCTCGAAGCGCGCATCGTCCACCAGCGAACGGCGACGGGATGGGTACCCGTTCTGGAACAAAACAATTCCGTTTTCAATAGAATTCACCTCAGCAGCTACATAAATATGTCACACGCACGCAACCCAACCAGTGCCTCAATAATTTAACCCATCACAATAATATCCTGTAAATATTTTCGACCCTACCACCTATTTGTTGTTATTATCGATCAATATGTATGCAAACGATAACGATTAAATTAAACAAGATCGCAGTATGGTATACCGCAGACCGCAATAAAAATAAACAAATTCCTACCAATCTATATCCATTTAATGTGCCGTATTCGCAAAACATATTATTATTATATTGTGATGTCAAAAATCCAATAGCTCACGAGCGAACCAATGGAATGAGACCGCAAATGACCGTGAAACACCGCAGAAACTGTTCAGCGCCCCAACACAAAAGGAAAGGACGTAGAGTGCTCTAAAAATGGTTGATCTTCTAAATCCTTATAAATATAGAGTAGTCACATCGCGTTATATTTCATGTGCGAGTGGGAATTGCTTTTACGAAGTTCTGTTCCTAAGCTTATTTCCTGGGAGCGTGGTCGGGTGTAAAGTGGTGCCATTATTTCGCGGGTCGCCTTCCTAAAGGAAACGTCATCTCAGAATGGAGTCGTTCAAAGGAACGCGCCAAAGAAGCGGATGTAGCCAATTACACGAGCGGAGCGACTGGCTGCGGGGCTCAATTCTCCGAGGCTCTTTCACTGCTATATCACTTAGACCGCCCCCGCGCTGCTCGCAGCCGGAATAAAGAACTGATGGACTGTTAAACAGCGAGCTTTTAACTTTAATTGGTGTTGCGACTCAGCTATTCGACGGTGGCATTCATTATGTCACTTTGCTACGCCACTTTTAGCATTTCTAGTTGAATGAAAGCCGTCTCCTATCAAAGGAGTTTCCGCTTAATTTTTCAGTGGAAGGTGGGCGACACTCAAGTTGAGGCAAGTGCGCGGGCGTCGTCGTACCGAGACCTAGCATTTTCCACTAGAGCGGCCGCGCGGCTCAATCTGTGTCAAGGGTCGCGCTAATCACCTGCGATTGTTGCTGGACCCTGAAATACACTCAAACAAACAATATCTACACATTTTTCCTACAACAAAGACGCTAATATACCATGTTTAAGTACACTAATGCATTATAAAACTCTTAATAAGTTCAAGGCACCGAGGGAAACAGCTGACAAGATCCGTTCCATAAAAATAGATCAAACAATGCATTTTTTTGGAAGTAAAAATAAGATTTTTCTTATTGATTGAACGCACGTTAAATGTCCTTGTGATCACGGAAACGGTACCTAGAACGAGTATCGTTGAGCCGTGTCATTGTTAATTTAAAGGTTCGCCTAAACTGGAGCAGGATTCGAAATCCGGTTGATATAGCCTTGGTGTCAGAGTGGCCACTCGACCGTTCCAATCGGCCCAAGTTAATTAGAGTATGCAGAGAAACCTGCATGGTTCAGCCGCGACCCATCAGTGTCCACTCCACCTAGGAGCCGCCGCCCTACCCCCAAGCCACCCTCCGCCCAATCGATTACAATACTGGTACGTGTTCACTCTATCACTCAGCCAAAAAATAATACCTCTAACTAATACCAAACAATACAAAATATAGATTTCTTTTTAACTTATTCACATAATTGATTTTAAGCTATTTACTGAACTGCAATAAAGCAATGTTGAATTATATAACTGCAGCAAAATATGACATCGAAACTTTTTATTTTATAATCATTTGACCGCGACGGAGAACCTCGCATGGTCAAGAACGTATCTTACATGACCTCCAATTTGTTATACCTAAGGAGTCGGTTCGTTTGCGTGAAGATAATTAAAAGACAAGTTGATTTGTGTTGTGATGAGCCGTGCTGTGCGCCATTCGGCGTGTAAAGTGCATTACTGTTTTGTGCTAGGTACGCCCCGTCGACATTATTTGTTGTCGAGGTACTAAGATTTGCTTTGACTGGAATTCTTTCCTCATTGCAGTCGGATAAGCATTATTTTGATCCCCAACATAATAAAAATAATGCAGCGCCCAACATCGACGTTGATCGTTAAAAAGGGCTATTATAACACAACGAGATAGGCTCGGCGAGCGTGCCTGCCTCATATAGCGACCTTCACTGGTCAAGGAAATAAAGTTGTTGAAGGAGCTTGCTTATTAGTACGTACACGGCAATTACAACATGTGAGGTAGAAGCTTTGTGATCGCACAGCGGCACGAATGCTTTGTTTATCATACCATCGCTAAGCAAAGTCGGGGACATCGCAGTAACACCTCGCAGGAGCCACCCCCCTCGATATAGCCCGTAATCGCCACAATCGAGCCAATGGAAATCGATTATTTCTATGTACTCTGAGGCGACGAACGAGATAAATCGAGGAGCTATTGTGTGCATACACATAGTACTTACAGAATCTTGAAAACAATACCTACGCAATTTATAATTATGATCGTAAACAGTCATTTTCCGCGGTAACAATAATGGAATATAAAGCAAACGGAATAAATAACGAACTTTAATATAGTGTGTGCATATAACTGTAAATACAAAAGTTCGATTTCCAAAGAAAGCTTTCAAATGTACAACGATCGCATTATGAGATAAAACATTAATGATACAATTGTATTCCTGGGGAATGCAACACACAAAAATTAAGTAAAAGTAAAAAATTGAATGGGACATTTTCTTACAAATTACTTATTTAATTCAATGTGGGTTAAACGTTGAATTTCTTTTCCGTTACTTCGCAAGTTATTGCGCGGTGTTACGAGACCGCTGAGAAAGCTCCGAACCCACGACCTGTTGTAATTACCGCCTATTACCATGCAGGGACCTGCATCATTGTTTTACCGATTAAAGTCATTATTTTTTACAAAAATGTACTTACTTCAACACCCGTCTCAATAAAAGAAAATTCTGTTTTGGCAACAAAGTGGATAATATACTGCTATACCAGTAGATAAATACTTAGGATTCTCATGCACTTTAGACAAATTTACAGAAAATAATACATAGCCGTCAATAGTGCGTTCAAGTAAAATAATTTCATTGCGTATCCTGAAACTGCGTTCGAATTTATTTAGCGCCGGCTGATAATTATGCGCCAGTGCCGCTTTGTTATAAGTTGAATTTTCGATGCAAATTAATTGGGTGTGAATTTACGATGGTACTTGACACGGAATTTTGAGCGTTTTAGTTCCTACTTTGGGTTGAAAATTACTCATTTGCAGTACGAGTAGGTACGTGTCTATTGTTCAGATATCTGCACAAGGCCGATGGACGCTTGAAGAAGTATCAAGTAGGTGATGGCGATTATGGCAGGTGACGTGCGTTTGCCAGCACCACGCGGAGGTCGCGTTATGTAATCGCAGAGTCCTGGTTGTGGGCCAGTAGCGACACCTATACATCATTGGCAGGCTAACTATGTCTCCCGTGGTCGTGATCTTCAGTTTTACATGATTATTACAATTATAGTGTCGTTAGCGATAGATAACTAATAAAATTTTATATGCAATGAATGGTTTACAATGTTACATGGAGATTCTAAGACCTATCAGTGCGCTGTAGATTGGTAGCTTATTTAATACAACCGTGATTACGCGGACCGATTATTATTTTCGTTTTTCGTGGCGGTACTACGCGGTTTTTTTTACATTATTCGTTATGTAGAGGAAATGGTATAATTGCTTAATTTACTTGAATCAAGCCTAGGCTACTGATTTCATTAATTATATTGCCTTAATTTTAACTGTAACGAATATATTTTATTGTTATTAATATTTCGCGTAAAACTGTAGTAACAAAACATTTCACAAAGTGACTGTGGTTTTCCGTTCTCAGCTTACCTAAAGTTTAGAATGGTCATTACTCTCGCGAATATCAAGTGTGCGCCGGAACCTTGGGACATGCTCTGAACTTGGCAATGAAAGTCCGCTGCACAGACGGACACGTAACGTTCACAACAACAATAAACAATTTCGGCATTGTGGAGCTGATCTTGGTGATGTATTTCTTTGTGTTATAGTTAGCAAAAAATCCTTACATAATAGTTGAATCTATGTTGGCAAAAAATAATAACAATATATCAAGATGGTCCGCCAAATGATGGAGTTAAATCCTTTGTGGTCGATCACCGTAACACAATTATGTTGGACAAGTCGATGTAGGTGCGGGATGGGATGTTCACATAAGAGAGCACTTGGGTCGCGTTGGGTGATCGTCAACAAGAGATTTACTCCGGGAGCAGTGGGGATGAGATTGGGTATTGAGTGGAGCGCATTCCACTCAAACCCTCGCGCCGTCTCACCTCGATGCTGTAGGACTTCTTGATGGCGAACATTTCGCGGTTCTTCTGTGCAGCTGCGACGGCCATTGTGCTTCACTGTCACTCCACTGGTTCCGATAGGGCCTGAACGAGGGCGTTCACTGCGCTTTTAGTTAGCGTGTATCTGCGTGAGCTTCGGGTCTCGACCACGGGCCTTTGCCTGTCTGTCACTGACTCGAGCTGTCGTGTTACTGAAGCTAACTAAACTTTGCGAATGCAAACAGACCAATGCATGATGACGGTTCGTAAGAACAGTTTAAATAGTGTTAGGCGCGCGCCTCCCACTCCGCGCTGGCGGCTGCGCGGCGCATGCGTCACGCGGCCGGCGTCGCGCGGGCTTTCCAGCCGCGCCGCCACCGCCGCCGCCCGCTGCAGCCAGCCAGCCAACCACCCGACCTGCCCACCAACCACTTACCGCTTCCCACATTTCATCCTTACAGGGATTTCCCGACAGGACTTGTGGAGCTAATGCCTCCCGGTTATCACAATATTATGGGAACGAGATATTTCAAATGAATCAAATGAATCCTAAGATGAAAGTAATGTATGTTACTATAATACCTATTTTTACCCTATTATTAATAGAGGGAAAAATATGATTTTGGAAAATGTTTCACGTCAAATTTTGAGGCTATTTTTTGTTTTCGTTTATTTGGTGGAGCTTTAAATACATACTTCCGCGAAAATACCTCTGCAGGATAGTTTATTGGCGTATATAAAAAAAAACTATGTAACGAATAACTATTTTATTCTCTATGACGGTGACGTGAGATATGTTTGTTCAGTTCCTAATTATAAGGCCTATAGGTATTCCGAAAAAAAAAACTGCACGAACTTTTCTGCTTTTAATGCAGAATGCTTGATAAGCATTTGTCTCATAGCAACTTAACTAAGTAGTATTTATCTATGTATATATTTAAAAATGTTTAGGTACGTAAGTATCAGTCTCAGGGACCCATAATACAGGGTATCCTAGTTTGGGCTCAGGTGGCCAAGTGTAAAAATGTCCTAAGATATATTTGTGCTTGGTACTAAGATTCTCAATCCATGTTAATTTCGGTGTTCGAAAAAATAGGAAGTCAGGTACTATGGCGGTAAACAAAGGATTTGTCTTTAATAACGGTATTAAAACTATCACAAGACTGTATTAATTATGATACGTACTCGTATAATAATTTCGTGTATTTACATAAATGTCAACTAAGGTAACAGAGGTTTAAGTACAGTATATTATTTGAACGAACTTCGCGACGTCTTAGAATTTGGCGAGAAGCGCTACCAGATGTTTTTTTCAAACCATCCAGTAACCCCGTAGAATATACCCACAAAGTTTCAACCGAATCGGTCCAATCGTTTAGGAGTAGTCGGGTAACAAACATGCATATATTTTATGCTTATTTAATATTAGTGTAGTGTTAATTAGTGAGAAAATTGTTTTTTATTCTAGTATTTCAATGAAATTTAATAATAGTATAGTTTATACCTGGGAATAACATATAGGTCTCATTATCTATATAGATCTAGTATTTTCCAGTGGTGTGCACACCATATAGGCAAAAAGACACTGCCTACTTTAGTATTTTGGCTACCCGACCTAATACTAGAGTTATTGTTAGATTTTTTTTTGTTGTACTCATGGAACAGACTAACAAAGGTCCTGTGTTTAGTAGTTGAGTACGTAGATATGTAACTACCTATATTTCGTAAAGGCAAGTTACCGTATACATAGGTGTCAATCCTTAGGGATTACCTTGTCATAAAAGCCAGTGCACGCCACTGGTATTTTCTTATATGTATTTAAAATTCTCGTGTTACAATGTTAGATGCCATGGTATTCCGAGGCACAATTAGGTAGCAGTATGTCTGAGAATCGTACTTCTACCAGTTGTACTTCTTACAATACGTTGTGTACAAAGACAAAAAATTATGAAAAGAGGTACATTAACATTATTACTATGTCATAACAACCGTTTTCCGGAACATCTATTTGTGAGAATATTAAAATTACATAGGTACATACACTTCACGCCTGTCTCCCAAAGGGGTAGGCAGAGACTACAGATCTTCATTTGTCACGATCCTGACATACCCCTTTCGATTCATCGACATTCATATATCTTTTTATACATGACACAGTTCACGTCTATAATTTTATTCCGAAATGACGTGGACAGAACATTAGGATAACATCCTTGTAATCCTAAGGGCTTCAGCTACATTTTAAGGAGTGAATAATGTTAATTGCTAAGATGGTGGTCAGGATACAAGCGTCTAGTAAAAAGGTGCGAACCGCCAGGATGTGGAATGATTTGCCGGAGTCTGTGTTTCCTGCGCAGTACAGTCTGAAGGTCTTCAAGTCGCGGGTGAATAGGTATAGGTACCTAATGAACAAGAGTGCTCCATCGTACACCACATCGCTGCTTAACATCAGGCTGGGTGGTGGTCAAACGCTTGTTCACAGCAATAAAAAAAATTTAAAAAATTTAGTTCGATTTCCGCACCCGGTCGACAACTTTAGATGAGCTGAGGCATTTTTTCCTGTCATTCCAACAACCTCTTATTAAAAAAAAAATTATCACTGATATCCTAGTTTGGTGTCATATGAATCCAGTTTGTGTGATATTTACATAGGTACATACAATTACTCACTGGAGTCCAAGATCTATGGATCCCAAGGAGCCTCTTGACACATTTGTGTGTAAGGAGATGAAAATGTCACTTTAGACCTAGCTTAGTTGCTAAAGTTGCTAGCTCATAGGCGGGAAAAACCTAAATATCCAGACTTTATAGTCGGCTCAGTCCTACGACATGTCAGGAAGAATGCCAGCTGATGCATTATGTTTAATTAATAGAGGGTATAATTAAAATTCTGATTGAATGGAATCTATACACAAAACTATATTTGCTTATTCCGAGTTCAGGTGTTTTTTTTACATTACAACATGAATAATATAATATTCATTATTATAATTTGACTTTTTGTAGTTGTAAAATGTAATTTATTCACTCGGAAGTACTTAGCTGTATTAATAATCATGTGTGCAGCGCATGTGGAAGGAAAATTATTTTTTCCTTGAGTATTGCTTGATTGTGGTGTATTAAAAAAAAAGTGTTTGCGTTCATTAAATAGCTTATGACTTTATTTTTAGGAAGCTGATATTAAAATACAGTACCTTAACTAAATAAGCACTTAGATACTACGTACACAACCCTTGCGTCGACACGTCCCACCCATCAACGTTATAACAGAAAGACGTATTATATTAAGTTAAGAGTCCTCGAAAGTGTTAAAGGTGGCATCGTGAGGAGGTGAAGAGACGATGGCGATAGACAGGTCAGGGGGTTCGATTCCCGACGTAAGCTTTAGTGATGGGATATTTGGACATCTTTCTATGTATCATCTTTTGTATTTATAACTAGTGGACCCGACAGACGTTGTACTGTCTTAACTATGAATATTAATAAGAAACATCCACTCTCCATCTCTCTCGCAATATTCGTACAGAAGGAAAAGGACGAAGAAACTAATGTTGTACAATAACGTCTTGTTCTATAGAACACAATGACACTTATTCCACGTTTTACATTTTGAATATACCTTCGTTTGCTCTTTATGTCGATTATTGAATATTATGCTTATGCTACAGGGAAATTCGGGATAAAATATAGCCCATATGAAGTAAGCTGTATTATTGTAAATTTTCATTGAAATGTTATTTGCGTGAAAAAGTAACAACCATGAAAAATTTCACGTTTATTAGTAGGTTTTTACATCCACGTGTTTGTGATACGTGAAATTCAATGTGAAGTTTGTACCCGTGTGGTGACGGCGAATACAGGACATGTGTCACCACCCTAGCACAACTTTTCCCGTATTGGGGGCCGTAAGAGGCGACCGAGGCTACTCTTCAGAGGACGGGCAGCAGCGCTCTCCGTGAGTTGAACCACAACACTACTGCGATTGCAAACCCGCCTGCCAAACGTGGCGATTATGGGCATTACCCCACAAATGGTCATGGAAAGCATTGGGTGAGGTCCACGTCCAGCCATTAATCACTAGCCAGCCACGTCATGTTTCTGATGATGGTGATGAATATGACGTTGTAGGTTTAACTTTAACGAATCCGGTTACTAGATCCGTGTACCAATGGGACTCTTTTTCAGAGCCTATGTACGCAACGCAACGCTCGTAAGGTGAAGGATAACATCGTGATGAAACCCGCACACCACAAGGTGTGTGAGCCCTCTAACGGCGATAGGCTCACCCCCTGTCACGTTGGGTTAAATACGCTTGGTGAACCGTGGGCAGTTGCTTATTAAGCAAGTGCCCCTGCCTATCCCGCTTTGGGATTAAAAGGCGTGAAGTTTATGTATGTTTAACATTCCGTCGGCCTATATTTTTTCCCCGAATTCATAAAGGAACGAGAAAAACCACAGCATTGTTAGTAGTATATTATATTCCTTGTTACGTGATTTGGCACAGAGGGTGCGTCGGGACTAATCCCGCATGGGTGATAAAAATGACAATAACAATGAAGTACTTCGCTGTGTTATAGACACTTTGAACTAAGTATAGCTATATAGAATAGCTAATATTCGTATACTGAAACGTGAAATTATAATTTCTCAGGTTATTAAGGTAGTCAGTTAAGTTCTTATAATTTTACTGACTGACTGACTAATGGCTAGTGCCAAGAAGACTAAAATGACGTTTGCCCCGTCAGCTAGTTTTAGATAAAACAATCTTAACGTCATTTAATCGGTCGTGAAACCAAGGGCCATGGTTTTACGACTCTGTCCTTGTCCTTCAGCGTGTGATAGTTGCGTAGCGTTCGTCGTAGACTCTGAAAAAGGCATCCATTGGAACTCCTAGAAGATACAGTAGGGCTTGAATTCACAAGCTTTTATATTGAAGGTCCAAGTATAAGTAAGCTTTTACATAATAGGTATGAAAGTAAGATGTAAACTCATATCCATAACTATACGCGATATCCTGTTTGTTTTTTTTTAACTGACGCAAAATAATCAAATATAGTCGACAACAATTAGATAGGTACATTCATTTTCTCTTTGTTTCTATTTTTTTAGAATTGGCATCGCCGCTGTTAATTAACTTTTTTCAGAGGCTTTCTTTGGCCGCTGTTGTAAACTAACTTACTTAATTTGAAGTGGGTTCTTGTCAATCTAAAAAATAATTATGGTTGCGTACGTACACGAATATGTAAATATACTTAACTATTAGTTATATTATAATGCGATTAGTACCCACGTAGGTAATACAAAAAAAGCGATGTTTCAAATACAGATTTTTCCTTTACAACTAACTTAGTAGGTAATTCATCATCGAACGCCTTGTACCTATCCATCATTTTCCGTGAATTGTATGAGACATCTTGAAGGAAAAACTGCGCGGTACCGCCCTAGAGCGTCAATGAAATAGCTGTACCTACCTAATTATGGTAAGTTCAATGAAATTACTCGACTAGTAATAAGCGATTTTGCAAGTCTGTGCAGCTTAGAACGTCTTTAATGGGTGGAACCAGCCCGAGCGGCATTTTCCTTAAAATATTACATTTAGCAATATCTGTGAGGAAAAAGTAGAGCTCGCTGTAATATCTCTAAGTACCTACGTGTTTTTGATACATATAATAACATTTACGATTTCCTATTACCCACCAGCGTTACTTGGGATTTTCGAAGATGTGCCCAAGGGGGATTCCCTTTGCGTCGGTGTCATGTGGACTCATGTGGCGCGTGCGCAGTTCGTGGACCGGTTTTTTGTGACGCGTCGCCGTCGACGACACTCTCCGTTGACATTATTGATGCGAATGATGACGTGTACACTATTAGGCTGGTTATCGGTTGATACGTTTAGTGAACTGTGTCACACCTGTTGACTGTGATGCTAGGTCACGGACTAAAAGGGTTTTTCAATTATAGCGGGTCGTTGATGTGCAGCCTATTATCGTCTATCGGGTCTCTATCAGTTCTGATGACACTATTTGTGTCAGTAAAACATCACTTTGATAGAATTGTTATATTAGTGATAAGTGAAAAATGAACCTTAATTTCTAATTATATTAATACGCGGTAAACTCGGCTTACTGTACGTTCATGCTTACTGAGCAACAGTGTTCTTTGTACATACCGCACCATTTTCCGTCCCGTGAACTTTTTGTTAAAATTCTCAAAATCTGTTCGGTTATTTTTAAGTTTCTTCGTAACAAAAAAGACAAATATCTCCTAGTAGGTATATAGATATTAACGTGTAACCCACACCTAAGTCTTGATAAGTATCAAGACTTAGGTGTGGGTTCCAAGTGGATACGTGTACACTTCCAACCTTCAAACCTTTTTCTCTTCTGAAAGTACTAACAAAAACTATCGGAGTTCTGGTGTTCAGCTCAACATGAGTGTGTAGTGAGGATGTAGATGATACTGCGTGTCTTAATTATCTAAGGAATATTCCTTTAAAGAGGGACTAATATTGCTCAATGTTGTGTAATTGTGCCTAATCTGTATGAACGTTGTGGCGTGGCATATGATCAGCAGTGGACGGGTTGACATGATGATGTGGCTAACTTGAGACAAAAGTAAGTCTCCTAAAGAGAGGTACATAACAGTTTAGAGTAACTGCGCCAATTTTTCACCTATGCATTTGTTAGGGCAAAGACTGTTGGAGAGATAGGTATACCACAAACGCTTTCCGTAACCGACACGTTTTCAATATTGATATTTCTAAAAAAATGTCAGTCCATCTATAAAAATATGAACAATCTTGTAATTAATAATGCATACAATTTTAGAACAGTAAGTCCTGACAGTTTGATGCTCCCTGATAGATAGAATCGTAATATTAGGATCATTTTTTAAACTTGAATTAATAGGATTTATCGGCTCTAGAGCTGAACATAAGAGCCAAGTTTTAATTAATTGATTTGAAATAATATGATTGATTGCTAACAGACTTTAAAAATAAAAGGAGGTTCTCAATTCGCCTGTATTTTATTTTACGCGTGTTAACTCATCGTCAAAAGACTGGGTGAACCGATTTAGATGTTTTTTTTTGTATTTGTGAACTGGTACTTTCTGTGGCAATAGCATGCGCGAGAAAACTACAGAAGTCTTAGTATTTTACTGGGTGACGTCGGTTCTATTTTCTTTAATGGTTTCTTTAATAAAATTTGATTGAACCCAATTGCTATTTAAAAACAAAAAAATATTTCAAACTATAAAGAAATACCTACACTTGTCTTCACTTCTATCCGAAAGTGGGGTAGGCAGAGGATTCGTCCTCAAAGCAAATGTTCTATTTAATCCTCGGTTTGTATTTAATCCAACGCCTAGGGTGAGCACACCGCCGTTGCAGGGATCACACACCTTGTGGCATGCGGGTTTCATCACGATGTTTTCCTTCACGTTCAAGCGACGTGTACGTCAAACCTATAAAGTAAACCATATTTCAATAAACGCTTATACAGTTTTCATACATTTACAATCGGCTGTTCACCAAAAAATAACACCGATATTTTTTGTTTGGTAAACAAATAAAAAGCAATAAAAGTTTATTCAAGTGTGCCGGAATAATTGTAAAGTACTACTTCTCTCAGACCAAACACACACAGTAAGTGTTTCTCTACAATATTCTGCATGTACCCTCCTTTGGAATAACCCTGTCTATTAAAATAAACCGCATCCCTTGCGTACTTTTAGGGCCCTACTAATAGACGCGGTATAGCTATTCCCCAGTTACATCAAGCTCAACATAATTTGTCAATTGCATGTTAAATGCGGAATAGTCAGGTTCTATACGTAGAAGTGTAATAACTTAGGTTTACGCTACACCGAGTTTATTAGTAAGTATGTTAAAGATCTAAGCATACTGACAGCGGGAGGCGACTTTGTTTTATGCTATGTAGTGATTCTTAACACTAGATAATCATTGCAATAATTGTTCATCATAGATATAAGAAAAGTATGTATCTGCAGGTAAATATGACTGCCTATGTTATTAACATAGAATTAATTTTATTGTAACATCGCGTTAACATCATTGAAATGATTACATAATAGATTAATTGCGTAGCAACACAATACTAGGTTGCAGAGTGCCTAACCTTGTTAACATCATCTTAGATAAATTACCTAGTCAACACCCGCGGTTTCACCCGCGTATCTCCAGTTTTTTGCACCTTTAATGGGATACACAAATTTTACCGGTTTCCGTTGTATTTTGCAATCCGTATCACCATCATCATCATTATCATCATCAGTCCATACTTGTCCGCTGCTGGACATAAGCTTCTCCAATTGCATGCCACTGTAATCTGTTTTCGGCTTCTCGCATGCAGCTTCTGCCAGCCATCTTGCGCATATCATCAGTCCACCTTGCCTGAGGGCGTCCTATACTGCAAGCCGTAACAATAGTAATAACAATGCAAAATACAAGAAAGGATCACTATTTTTTTCATAGCAATCATATTTTTTTCCGACGATGAAAGATTTTTCGTAATTGGTAGTTATAGAGCTTGAAAAATTCAAACAAACGTACAGTCTTCCCTCTTTTATAGTATTAGTGTAGATTAACGACTCATTGGAAGATGGGATTGATGTATGTATGTAGTTACTTAACTATATATCTTTTTGTTTTCATGTAAGTATAATCCGTGTTTTTTGTCGAGAAGTCAATTAGTAAATTCCAAAAAACTGAATGTATTTTTATGAAACGTTTAATATAGAGCAGTATCCCATAGTAAATAATACTAAATTATTTATTAAATTTAATGTATATCCAAGTATTATTCACAAAATAAAATGAATGTAAGTACGTATGAATGTAAGTAATGTATGTACGTCTTTAGCCCCAATGCGGGACAGGCAGAGTCTTAACGCGCTATCTGTAGCGAAGTTCTTCAACGGGGGCTACGCCGTGACGCCGTTCTACCTTCCCAACTCACTTGATTCTGTACATTATCACAAACGTACTGCAATCAGCAGTATTCTATTAACACTTTCGTGGACACACAACTTAAGACTTTACAAGTATTATAATATCATGTGCTAGTCGGGATCTGTCTCTAAAAGGGTTAACTTTAGGCTTATTGTTTGGGTCAGACACTTTCATAAAAATTTGCCATTTTTGTTTTTTAATTGGTTTCGTTTTTTTATACAAGAAGTACTTTGTTTTATCCTAGTAGTGTGGTGTCTACTTTCATTGAAATTGTCTTGTCTAGTTTAGTTTACATTGACGCGGCCAGTACTGAATATTGTCGACGCCATTACATCACAATCTCTTGCTTGTAGCAATGGGGGGATGATAAAGATGAAGAGAGATTCGAACAAGACCCTGCAACCATCCATCAGACTATTCTTAAAAACGTTGTAGAATTCACCGCATATAATGTCTTTTGTGTTTATTTTCGAGGGAGCATCATAATTTCGGGGAAATGATGATCATAATGAAATGCTTCGCTTACGCGCAGTACAGCAGAAAATATTGTAGGAATCTATAGGTCGGCTGGGACCCTTGCCCCATAAAATTGCTGTTGGCCAGCCACCAACAAGGTTAATGTAGTCCTGTTGCTACAGTAAGCACCTAGTTAGCATTAAACGGCCATTAATACAGAATAATTAGCACTATAATTTTCTTGACCACTTGGGTTTTTTTACGCTTCAATGAATGGAAAATATCATGAAACATTAACCACGGCAAGAAACTATTCCATTCAGCTTCTGAATACTCCGGCTATTATTTAATGATTAAACATTGAACACTGTTTACGTAAATACAAGCGCGGCATAGTTACAATGGATATAAATTGTTGCATTATTCTGTTCGAACAGAAACAGCGTCAAGTTTCAAAGAGTTAAAGGTAGATAGATACACAGTGATTGATCATTCACAATTGCTCTGCTTGAGAACTATATAAAAAAACTATGTACAATATTTACCTACTTAATTCTCTTCCTTTTTACTTACTTCATTTTTTCCCTATTTTTTCTTTTAAATATTACCTCACCAACGTTGTTCGACGATAGAGATGAATGGCGAAAGGAAACGCGTTGCACCGACCCCACCTAGTGTGGGGATAAGGGCAGGGTAATGATGATCACCTCACCCATCATCCAACGTGACAGGAGGATGTTGGGTTACCTTCGCTTGGTGAACCGTCGACAATTGCTCAGTAAGTGCATGTACCTACCATGCTTTGAGATTAAAAGGCGTGAAGTGTAATTGTTTATTTCTTAATACTCGTCTCCATAATGAACTGTAGCCTGGAAACTGAGCTTAGACTTTTAGGGTGTTCGTGATAAGTGCCTAAAGCTAGAGCTCAATAATTTGGTATGTACGGGAAGACATGACACAAGACAAGTAAAATACTGATGCGTACACGAGAAGGTTAAGGTAGCCCAACTGTGGCTTTGATGAATCGTGGGCATTTGCTTGGCAAGTATCTTATCCTGCCCGACTTTAAAAGGTGTGAAGTTTAGTTATATTTCAGTATATATCCATTTCTTTCAAATCTTGATTAAGGTTTTTCTGGACTTTTTAAAACAAAAATGTTACACATCTAAAATTCCTTACAGACGGTTTCTTCTTCTTATGGCATTGTAAGAAATACAATCCTCGTATGTACCAGACAAACACTGCATTTATAAACTTAATAAGATAATTAATAAGGCTTATTTTTTTTAATCATGCCTATTTAGTGCTTGTTAAAAAAATTGCGGTGGTAAATTTTCGGTTAAAACTTGCCTTCCGGTAATTTAATACTTGATATTCTTGCGATAATAATAATATAACGTATCAGTTCAGCCCAGACTATTTTTAAGAGAGGAAATAATTTATGTCCTTATGTAGGTACAGACGACCAAGAAACTGGTGTAATACTTTAAGGTTGAATTTCGTAGGCATATCAAACGACATTTTGGTTTGTAGCAATACAAATACTCTACCATATTGTAATATCAGTTTTAGTGACACAGAAAGTGTCATCTAGAATTCTAGAATTGAATTGGTATCTGTGTGCTTTTATTAAATTCGAACGCAACTTTGACTCAAAATAAATCAAGAGTTAGTCGTAATGGTAAGCTAAGGTGCAGGGATTTTATACTGAAAAGAAAGGCAGGTATTTTCTTGTCAAATATTCGCACTGACGTCGTTTTTATTGACATTTACCAACTGTTGTTACAACGTTCACAATGTATTTGAAGTAACAATAGAATTACTTACGGTAAATAAATTAATTTGGAAGTTGTAATTCCATAATTTAATAGTAGTTATGTATACACTCCAGTATATCCTTTGTATGTTAGATTTTATTAGAAAAGTAGAAAGAAAAGGAAAATCTTCATAGAAAAAAATCTAAATTTATATTAATAATCTAATAAGCGCACTTCAAATTAATGCCATATAAAGCAATTGTAATGCGTATGTTAATTAAGTAATGAAATGATATTATGCAGTAGTAATTGTTATTTAGTACATAAATCTTGTTAACATATTCATTCTGTTTGGCGTTTGATATGATAAAATATTTTCTATATATCACGTAACCTGGCCACTACAACAATAATATCTTAGCGTAGGATACCTGGAAGAAATCGCTCTGAGCGACAAAATCGTTTTTTGCCACCATTCCTTTGTCATTTTGTTATGTACCTACAGTGTGTACTAAAATTAATCCATTTCTTAGACAAGAAGTAAATACGCGTTACTGAGAAAACAGAAAATGCTAGAAGAATACAACAGGTTGGAAATGTTCAAGTCGCGGTAAATAATTAACAAGTGTGCTCCATCATAAACCACATCGCTGCTTAACATAAGGCAGGATGGTGGTTAAACATTTGTTCACTGTATTGAAAAAAAAATGTCAAGTATTTTTGCACTCCTATATATATCACACGTTTCCAGGTAAGTAAGTATTTACAGATAAATCCTGCATTTCGAAAGCAACACCGTAATAATAGCAAAGATAGATATTTATCTCGTATAAAGACAAGTTCCTAAACCGTTCTGACCCTGAGGGCACCGCTCCTGGTTTGTAATGATATATCAGTTTACAATTGGTCGGTGTGGAGAATGATTCAGTCAAGGACAGCCGCACAGCTGGTCTACGGAACTGGTCTACGCCGGCAGCCGGTAAGGACGATTTTAATGCGATAGGTACGGGCGAAACAGTGACGAGACGATATTCATCAATTTACAGCCTCTGTTTTATTAATTTTGTTTGAATAAAACAATTCTTGCACTAGCTGTACTCAGCGTAGTATTAGTTACCTACGTTTGCTCCCGGAGATAATATAGCTTTCTAATAGTAAAATATTGTTTTAATTCCGTCCAGCTGATTTTAAGTTTGTTTGCTACATACAGACAAAAATGTTGATGGCAGAGCAGGGAAGACCGTGAGGAAAACATCGTGGTATTTATTGTATTAGTAAGTAACGAATGTAAGTACAGATATAGTTTTTAGCAAAAAGTAAAAGTTATGCCAAAACATGTCATATAAGTCAAAGATAGAAAAGTGAAATAAAACTAAATTATAAAATGGTCGATTTGCTACATTCTTCAAAACACATCTTAACTTCCCTCTTTTATAATATTAATATAGAAGCCATTCTTCAAAATGGGACGTCCCCGACAGTATTCATAATGGATTTCCCCACGACAAAAAAAATGTTTCCATAGCCTAACTATCAAACATTCAGATCAAACTTGTTAAGTGACTAAACAAAAATTTTACTTAGTTTTCTGTACCGAAACTCTAATTACTTTATGATATTTAATTTGTTTTAATTTGTCCTAGCCGCGTGGTGACGGAAAATAGAATACATGTACCCCAGACCAACTTTAACGTCTTGGGGGCCGTAAGAGGCGACCTAGGGTATTCTCCAGAGGACGGGCTGCAGCGCTCTCTGTGAGTTAAACCACAACACCACTGCGATCGCCAACCCGGCTGCCAAGCGTGGCGATTATTGGCATTTCCCCCAAATTATTAGGGGAGACCCTCGTCCGACAGTGGATGTCATGTGGCTTATGATTGTTTAATATCTCCAAGACAGACTGTCATCAGTGGTTGAGCTCTGGTTAATTCTGGACACGGCTTAAGTACAGCCGGTCGTCATTCTGACATTAAGGATATTTTTTTACTAATGGCAGTACAATAACTCCACCTTGTTGATGTTCTAGTGACACAAGCTGTAAAAGATGCTGATCCTGGCTCTAACACGAGTCAACGAGGCATCAAAGACAATGGGATAATCCCGGAAGTTGAGCCAAAGTATAATATACCTATACAATTTTAGCCAGAAGCAAAACAAATGTCCACGTTCCTCCTCTTTTTTTTCTGCTACATGTCATGAGGCGATTATAACATTAGGTTTTTGTCATTTTTTTCAAGTGAACTTACAGTTTCCGGATTGTATAATTACTTAGTAGTTGTTTTTGAATAAATGTTTTGTTTACATTATGTTGTACTTGTGGACGCCTCGCGATTTCATTCGCGTAGTTTCACTGTTTCATACAAACTATAACACCTCTACTATATAGCGACGTGTACGACAGGTTTGGAATGAAAAGTATCCTTTGTTCGTCTCCTGGTATTAAGCTCTCCACCAATTTTTAACCTAATCGGTTCAGCCGTTCTTGATTTATAAACAGTGTAACTAACTTTCTTTCTCATTAACGCCTAATTATTATTATTATTCATTCAAACGGTTACAGAGTATTAGTGTCAATTAAACAAAGAAAAAACGTACTTTTTGATAATGGTAATTAGGTACTTATGTATGATATTTGGGCTTGAGAAGGTAAATCCCCGAGGCTATGAATCACGTAATAACAAAATGGTTCAAATGGAAATTCACGCACAAAGTATTTATGATTTAGATAGTACTATGTCTGTTTATGGTATCTACGTATATATTATACTAGTGGACTGACTCGACAGACGTTATCCTGTCATAAATATTAATATAAAATTCTCAAACCTCTAGAGTGGCCTGTGCCCAGCAGTGGATGGCATTTTTTTCTCTCATAAGAAACTTCTGCTGTCATTAATAATCACAACAAAGGAAGAATTAGCGAAATCGGTCCATCCGTTCCGGAGTTATAACATTACAACGAAAAGTGGCATTGATTTTTATATTATGTAGATTGTTAGTTAGTACGGTCATACTAGATCGTGTATACCATAATAATATGGACAGAATATAGAATTGATATAACTTGTCAATTTCCACTAAAATGTAAGTAATAGAATCATTACGTAGGTAAGTAAGTATCTCCCTCTACCGAGTGTAAAAGGATCCAGAGCAACATGAAACATTGTTCGGCCTATCAATATTTTACTATGCAGGGAAATAAAAAAAATCACCTCCATACATTTTTTTGCCTCGGGGATCACTTTTTGTTATGGGGATCGATTTGTTTTTCATTTGCCTACAATATTTTTTTATTAAACTGAATGTAGTGCCATATTTGTTCGTTTAATAGGGAAAAGAAAATAACGCATTTTAAAATATATTCAAGCGACGTATTACTCATACATAAAGGCATAGTTTAATACATAGACATATTTATTAAAATGTTATTATTGGTAAATATTGCTCCGGTAGTGAAATTTAAGGCGTTAACAACGCCACGGCAACATCTTAATTTCACGTGTCTCCGGAGAATTTATTCACTTATTCACCTCCGACATAATGTAGGTAAAAAAAACCAATAGCGGAGTCTAATAGCTCTGTGACGTATGACGTTGTAAGATAGGTATAGGTTTTCAGTAAATACCATAATGTCGCGTACAAACCTAATTAGCATGCAAATACCCAACGGCAGCCGCCGCCGCCGCAGACCGTACGTCGGACGTAAACACAAATGATTCAGACCTATCCTCAAACGTCACAATCGTGACGTTCTCCAATAATTCGACTTGAAGGAGCGTGCTTAATTGTATTGACCCAATCATGTGGAGGCTGTTTTACATCCATGAAACCAGTTAGACCGGGCGCCACTGCCACAATGTGCTATTTTTATTGTTGGATATAATTCGCGAACATTGTACACCTATACTGCGTGTAAAAGGACCCCGAGCCCGATCTTGGCAACGTTGTTGGGCTCGTCAAAATTTTCTTCATTTCCCCGCATTGCCGCAATAGTAAAAGTTGTTAATATTGATCAGCCCAAGAACGTTTCTAAGACAATTACTCGGGATCTTTTTACACCCTGTATGCATAATAGTATGTATATAAGTTTCCGCGTGGCTGGATTTTGAACCTCTTCAGGACCGTTTTCCGTTGTCTTCTTCTTAGATCAGATACTGGGGAGTTCCCACTAAATGCTGCTCTAGCTTTGAGCCCATGAATGTAAATCAGGCATTACATGTGCAAATGTGTTATCGGTGCGTACCGTCGTCGGCGGCGGCCATGCGGGTTCACGGCGGCGGAGGTAGCTGCAAGCAACAAGGGATTCCCGCGGCGCTTACCTGTACTGAGCGATCTCAGCAAAACGTCATGTCAGGTTAAACTTGCTCAACCGATTAAGCACAACGTTTTCCTCGCAGGAAATTTTGCCGGCGCAACTCTTATTACTATGGAAACTTAACTTGCGTATGGTTGCATTGCGTAGGTGCCGCTAAAATTAGTAGCATCTATAACGCATTTTCTGATTATTATTATAGATACAAACGACAGTGTTAGTATCGAGATATCATCTGTTCTAAAATGCGTTTTAGAAGTCAATCGTAAATGCTGCGTGTGCATATTTTAAATACCGCCTTGCGTCTTCTATACTAATTACGGTCCATGTGAATATTTCTCAAGAAGGAATATTCTCCCCATTCAAACATATAGAATGAATCAAGTATAACCCATTTCCGTACATAGACGATAGACAGAAGTAAAACTGAACAATGCTCGAAAATCCTTTGTCACCGCACCTATGTACCTACCCTTTTGTGGATTGAGCCGCGAGACAAAGAGGAAAAAATTACATTGAAATCCATATTAAGTAAATGCTCGCGAGACGACGACAATTATCTCGTGTAGGTAATATAAGAATTTGCGATGCAATCTTTATCTTTAACATGGCATATCACACACTTGCCAGGTATTCGGTCCAAGGCAGGTTATTGTTGGCAGGCCATTATAATGTCTCGCGCATCATAATAATATTATTTATTCTGCGAGTCCGGACCACTGATGCATCATGGCGCTAGCCGAAACCGATTAAACTAGAGACTTGTAATATAGGAACACGTAGAATATAATTATGTAAAAATATGTCAATTAGGCTGTAGGTACTTATGTAGGTATCTCTGTGTAGTTTTCTGTTGATTTTAAAGACTTGATGCATTTCATTGGTAAGTAAGTAAGGTAGTTGTAAACTCGGTCAATTTTAAAACTATGAATACTGCTAATAGTCGAACACTATTGTATGTATGCAAGGCTTCTTATCCTTTGAGTTTTCATCAGGTATTGGTATCGTTAAACGCCGACCTTTCCTATTTATCTACCACGGCACAAGATACACAAATTTGAAGCTTTCTCACGAAGGATTTTTAAATGAAATTAGTTAAAGAAAGATACAAGGAAAGATATAAGGGTGTCTGTGGTCCAGTTGGTCGGATAGTTGCCTTGCAACCGAGGTGAAGGACAACATCGTGATGAAACCCGCACACCACAAAGTGTGTGAACCCTATTACGGCCATATGCTCACCCCCTGTCACGTTGGGTTAAATACGCTTGGTGAACCGTGGGCATTTGCAAGCAAGTGCCTCTGCCTACCCCGCCTTGGGATTAAAAAGGCGTGAAGTGTGTGTGTGTGTGTGTGTACATTATACATTTCAGTGGGGTACTGTACACACGTGCTCATTAGTGGCATAATCATCATGATTTTAGGGCGATTTACATATCTGTCATGGTTGACATCCCAAAACGTTTGGAACAGCGCAGACCCCAAATAAGGATACCAACAGGAGAAAAGTATATAACGACGTCCCTCAAAGGAAATGTCAATGTTACGTTGTTAATTGATAGGGGATTTCATTGCTGCATGATGCACTCACCTCTTTATTAAGTGAGTATATGGGTTTTGTACATAATACAATTAAAAACAATTAAGTGTTTTGTTTGACACGCCGCACGTATGTACGAACAAGGAAAATAAGTGAGTATTTTTAATTTTATTATTGATTTTGTATGTACATATTGTTTAAAGATACGTTACACAATGAATTATGTTGTTGGATCATCAATTTTTTTCTTGTGTAAGTATATGTTGAAAACAAAGAAAGAAAAAGTGTCTACCTACCTTTGTACGGACGCGCGTTCCCACGGATTTTAGTTATAATTTTAATTTGCAATTCAATAATACACAAGGCAATCGTTACTTCTATATGTACGTAATAAAATGTTGCATGATTGTTTTGAATTGCCTGGTGATACCCTATTTAGCATAGCGAACAATCAAGTTGTTAATATAAAGGGAAATAAGTGTTCACAGTAAAAAATGCGTGCGCTATATTTAAAATTCCAACAATCCAGCCTCTGTGGCGGCCTAACAGAAACAGAGAAAAAAATATTTGTAGGTTTTACAGGTTATTCATTGGTAAAGAAGACAGACTTGGTACATATAATATTACGCATTCTTCTACATACACACATACACTCACGTCGGTAGACGTCTGAATGGTAACGGACAGACACAACCTTAGGATTACAAGGACACTTCAGAGAGGAAATAATGTCAATATGGGACTTCAGGTACAAGTTGTTAGCTCATAACCTGAACATCATCACCACAACTGTGTGGTGACGGCGAATATAATACATGTGTCACCACCCCAGCTCAACTTTTCCCGTCTTGGGGGTCGTAAGAGGCGACCGAGGAAGCTCCAGAGGACGGGCAGCAGCGCTGTCTGTGAGCTAAACCACAACACCACTGCGATCACCATTTCACCTGCCAAGCGTGACGATTAATGGCATTTCTCCACAAATGATTACAGAAATCGTTCGGGGAGACCGTCGTCCGTGGTTGTCGTCGTAGTAATGATGAACCTGAATAAACCTAAGTCTCCAGATCTCATAGTCAGTTCTTACGACGTTCCAGGCAGAAAAGCAGCTGAAGATGGGTTCTTTCACGCATTGTTCTGCCTACAGATTATCCCGGTTACTCAACCGGCATGTGCAGGAGGAGCCTGGTTTCGTATTTCATAGAGTTTACAAAAAAGAACATGGTTCTCAATTTTATTTCTTTTTCTTATTTGTTTCCTCAGAACTTTTAATTTGGATGATTCCTTTAATGCCATGTGGTCTCATTTGTTGTTTTTAATTGAAGAATTGAGAAAACCGTGTTATAGTCAAGTTTTAAAATTTTACTGGATAAAGTTGAAATAAGATTTTTACTCCGGTGAAATGAAAAGCAGATGGTGACGTCTCAACTCTTAGGCGCTATACTCCTATTATGTAAATACGCCTAATGGGTGTAATAGCGTTGTGTCTTTGAGATTAATAAATTATCTAATAATAATAGTTCTCTACGAAACTCTACGAAATCAAACAATGTTTTTTTATCACTATGAACAAGCGTTTGACTCCATCATGTGGTCTACGATGGAGCACTCTTGTTCATTAGGTACCTATTCACCCGCGACTTGAAGACCTTCAGACTGTACTGCGCAGGAAACAAAGACTCCGGCAAGTGATTCCACATCCTGGCGGTTCGCACTATGAAAGTAGACGCAGCAGAGAGAACCACGAAAAATAAATATTGGTAAACAGAACCACCGGTCGGTGTATTTTGATAGGTTCTTTGTAATTACTTTTAATTACATAAGACGTACCTCGTAGTGCGCCTTTGGGGAGGCATTTGTCCAGCACTGGACATCAGTGGTCTGACGTGATGATGATTTGTTTGGTTAAGTTAAAAACAACCTTCAACTAGACCTTTTTCAAAGAAACACTACAGTGCATTTAATTATACAGATAATTTGCGGCTAATAGCAATAATTTAAACTTTAACTAATCTTATGATTACTGACTAAAGCCAAGTCGAGCTGAACTTGCTATGTTTGCACGTCTGTGTGATTAAAATTAAATACATTTAACACAGTAGGTAAGTAATAACAGTTAGCAAATTGATTTATTGACATGCTGACAAGGCGGACTTTGAACTAGCGCAATTATTTTCCCACCATTAGTATTTCCCGGAAAAGCGCAGCGGAATACCATGGGTCAAGAGGTACTTAGATAAAAACTATTACCCTGTTGGTCTCCTGCGAAATATATTTGGTTTAGCCGTACATCGGGTATAAAGTTTACAATTTTGTTTTTAAACACAACGAAGAAGCGCGTGTCCACCTTCCTGCCTGATGCTAAGCAATGGTGTGGTATACGATGGAGTTGTTCAATAGCACTTTTTCATCTTTCGAACGACAGTAAAAAAATCTCTATTTTTTTCTGTATGAGGGACGAACCTAATCTAGCACTCCTTTACTAAAGTTACGGTATTTTATTATTTGTACTAGCTGATCGGCGATCGCCAATATACTTATACTTATTGTTTCCCTGATATTATATTATGTACTGTCTTAAATATATCCAGGGTGGCCTCTGCCCAGCAGTGGATGTCATTTTTTTCTTTCATAAGAACCTTCTGCTGTCATTAATAAGCACAACAAATAAAGAATTAGCGAAATCGGTCCACCCGTTCCGGAGTTATGCCATGACAACGTAAAGTGGCTTTGATTTTTATATAAAACGTCTGTGGTCCAGTTGGTCGGATACTTGACTTGTGATCGAGCGGGTTCGAGTGAGAGAGCGGGCGGAGAGCGGGTTCGAGTCCAGCTACTGGACGTGTACCAATGAGAATCTTTTTAAGAGCCTATGTACGCCAAGCAACGCTCGTAACCCTATAACGACGATGGGCTCACCCCCTGTCACGTTGGGTTAAATACGCTTGGTAAACTGTGGGTATTTGCTTTAGCAAGTGCCTCTGCCTACCCCGCTTTGGGATTAAAAGGCGTGAAGTGTTTATTTTGAATTTTTTATTTTTAATAGATTATACGTATGAACCCTCCTCTGAAAACCACAGTAATCCGTTGCGTAGTTTTAAAGATCTAAGCTTACACAGCGACGGACAGCGGAAGGCGACTTTGTCTTTGGTATACTAGGTACGTAACGATAACGATGGGAGCGCGACACCGAAATACCTAAAACATATTTTTTATCATTTTGTTAGGAAAAATCAACTGCTTAATCAAAGCCATAGAATAGTTACGAGTTATATACGGGGTGTTACTTAAATCATAAATAAACCGTAGACCAAACACACGCTGTATAAAAGCGCGACAGTAATCCCTATTAGGGTAGAAATAATATACATATTTGAATACATGATCTTATGGTCACTTGTATACTTCACGAGATGCAATCCGGCGGTGTTAATTGCTCTGCGTTTGTTCCAATTCTGCAATATTATAAATTCTGGGTCCCTGATAAGTTTGTATGCACATCTTCATCATCATCATCATCAGCCACGTAACGTCCACTGCTGGACGAGGGCCTCCCCCGATGATTTCCGTAATTTGGGGTGAAATGCCAATTTTCTGAAATCGTGCCCCTTTTTTTTTTAAAAAATACTTCTTTTAATGAATCCTAAGGCCTTGTATTACTTGAGTTTTATTCCGCTCCCGTGGCAATATCAGTACCAAATATGGCCTAGGTATGTTACTAATTAATTATTGAAATCCGCCCAAAAGTTTTTGTGTTACTTCATAACGATTACAAAAATAGAATAGTCTTAAATTAAGTTTTCCTCTTACCTACAGTAACAGATAACATACTTCATTGACAACCCCACTTCATAAATACCACGTCATACGAAAACCTAAAAGGCTGAGCCAAAATTTTTTTTCTCAAAAAAACGTATCTAGACAAAAGACTTAATGGTCTCGAGTTACGTATGAATGACGTCTTGAATTATTTGTTACTGAAAAATTACGCACTGAAATCTGCATCTATTTTAAGTAACATCTATGACGAAAAAAAAACTGCTGTTTTTTTTCAGAATATACTTAGTCTACACTCTACTTAATATTATTTTATTTTATTTTTAAAGGACCACCATCAAGGACGTACACACTGCATAGCATAAAATAGGCGACAAAGAAACAAGTGTAGGTGCTGCTTTAATTATAGGTCGTCACAATATGGTAAATGGCGTTACATCTATATCAATATTTTAAAGAGGAAAGGTTTTATTTTTTGTTTGTTTGTTTGAACTGAATCGGCTGATAAGAGAAAGTTGCGGTTTGAAGGAAGACGTAGTGACCAAGTTTGAAAAGGGCATGCTTTGGTGGTTTGGGCATATGGAGAGAATGGATGAAAGGCGATTGACGAGAGAGATTTATATGGGTGATGTAATGGGCCGGGTGAGTAGAGGTCGCTCCAGAAGGACATGTATTAACCAGATTGGTGATGTCCTAGCCGAAGGTGCCGTGAAAAGTACTCGAAACCGGAGGTCATGTATGAAAAGATGTATTAATGTAGATGAAGCG